>JAQQSZ010003480.1:0-14431 GCA_028646595.1 Phalanger gymnotis
AGTACTTTGTCCCAAGCTTTATGGTGCAAACACTGATGTTTTC
Organism: Phalanger gymnotis; assembly: GCA_028646595.1. Classification (NCBI taxonomy): domain Eukaryota; kingdom Metazoa; phylum Chordata; class Mammalia; order Diprotodontia; family Phalangeridae; genus Phalanger; species Phalanger gymnotis. The sequence goes on from JAQQSZ010003480.1 coordinate 44, forward strand.
AGAGCTACTTCTATTCTACTATCAACCCCAGGTTCTGTCACTGCAGTGCTCCTCCTCCTCCAAGAACTGCCAACCAGGACCTACATACAGATCCAAGCAGGGCATAGCAAGAGAATTTACCTTTGTGCCCACAAAGCACTCCTTGTATTCCTGCTCTGATCTGCTACTAGATTCCTCCCACTGTGTAAGCCAGGGACTTGGGAAGCCACTGATGCTGATGCTCTGGAGGTAGCCTCAGGAGCTTCCTCCTGCTTCTATGGCCACTGATGCACCACTTCCTCCACTCCTAGAGTTGGTGGCTGGACTGCTCTGAACTTGATCCTGCAGTTTCCCCCAACCTGCTCTATGGCTTTTATGGGTTGAGAAGTTTGGTAACTGCCACAGCTCACTGTTTCATGGCCCCAAGGCCTGTTCTAGCTGGCTGACTCTGGGTCTGGTCTGTCCTGGTGGGGCCCACACAGGGTTGCCCTCTGCTCTCAGCACCACATGATAGGCTCTCCTTGGCAGTATACCTGTTTCCCTTTGCTATTTTGTGGGTTCTGCAGCTGTAAAATTTGTTGAGAGCCATTTTTCCAGCTGTTTGGAGGGATTTGGGGGGTAGCTTAAGCAAGTCCCTGCCTTCTAGCTGCCATCTTGTCTCCACCCCCCCAAGACCAAAAATTTAAAAAATTATTGGACTATCTGAAAACCATGATCAAAAAAAGAACCTAGACATCATCTTTCAAGAAATTATCAGGGAAAACTGCTCTGATATTCTAGAACCAGAGGTCAAAATAGCAATTGAAAGAATCCACTGATCACCTCTTGAAAGAGGTCCCAAAAGGAAAACTCTTAGGAATATTGTAGCCAAATTCCAGAGTTCCCAGGTCAAGGAGAAAATACTGCCAGCAGCCAGTAAGCAACAATTTGAGTATTTTGGAAACATAATCAGATTGATCAAAGGAGGTAGGATTAAAACCAAGAATCACCTACCCAGCAAAACGAAGTATAATACTCCAAGGCAAAATATGGATTTTCAATAAAATAGAGGACTTTCAAGCATTCTTGATGAAAAAGCCAGAGCTGAATAGAAAATTTGACTTTCAAATGCAAGAATCAAGGGAAGCATGAAAAGTTAAATAGGAAAGAGAAATCATAAGGGACTTACTAAAGTTGAACTGTTTATATTCCTACATGGAATGATGATATTTGTAGCTTATGAGACCTTTCTCAGCATTAGGGCAGTTGAAGGGAATATATATATGTATATATATATACACACATACACATACATACATATATATGTATATATACATACATATATGTATACATATATATGTATACATATACATATATGTGTATGTATGTATGGGTATGTATGTATATATATGTGTATACACACACAGAGGGCACAAGGTGAGTTGAATATGAAAGGATGATATTTTGAAAATAATTTAAGGGTTGGAGTGAAATATATTGGGAGAAGGAAAAAGGGAGAGAGAGAAGAGGGTAAATTATCTCACATAAAAAAGGTGAGAAAAAGCTCTTACAATGGAGGAGAAGAGGGGGGTGGCGAAAAGGAATGAAACAATCTTACTCTCAACAGATTTGACTTAAGGAGGAAATGACATACATACTCAATTCGGTATCTTACCCTACAGGAAAGTAGTTGGAAGGGGATAAGAGGAGAGGATGATAAAAGGGAGGACAGATTGGGGCAGATGGTAGTCAAAACAAACACTTTTGAAAAAGGACAGGGTCAAAACAGAAAATAGGATAAATGGAGGGCAGGATAGGATGGAGGGAAATATAGTTAGTCTTCTACAATATGACTATTATTGAAATGTTTTGCATAACTACACATGTATAATCTCTGTTGAATTGATTGCCTTCTCAATGAGGGTGGGTGGTGAGGGAAGAAGGGAATCTGGAATTCAAAGTTTTGAAAACAAATGTTAAAATTGTTTTTATGTGCAATTGGGAAATAAGATATACAGGCAATGGGGTATAGAAATTTATCTTGCCCTACAAGAAAATAAGGGGGAAGGGGATGAGGGGGGAGTGATAGAAGGGATGGCAGACTGAGGGAAAGGGTAATCAGAATGCATGCCATCTTGGTGTGGGGCATAGGGGAGAGATAGGGAAAAAATTTGGAACTCAAATATTCTGGAAATGAGTGTTTAAAATTAAAATATATAAATTAATTTAAAAAATAAATAGAAGCATAAGCAATAATGCTTCCTTTCTTTAAAATTATTGGATATAATCCTAGAAATACTCACAATGCCAATAAAATGGAGGAAAGAAATTAAAAGTATAAAAATCAGCAAAGAAAAGACAAAATTATTATTCCTATTTACAGTAGACATGGTGGTTTACTTAGAAAACCCTTAGAGAATTAGCAAAAATTAATAGAGATGATTAATAGGTCTAATAATGTAGCAAGAGTAAAAATAAATCCACCAAATATTAGTTTTCACTTAGAAAAACTAGTAGGTGATTAATATAAAGAAAAATCCCTTCCATAGTGACAAAAATATACAATATCTGGAATCTAACTTACATATCTCATTTAGAACTATATAAAGAAAACCCTAAAATACCTTTTTAATAGAATATAAGTAATTCTGAAATAACTGGAAAAACATTCATTGTTTATATTGAGTCATGTCTGAAATAACTAGATAGTTATTGTTTATATTGATATATGTAAGAAATTATAACACAGTGAAGTTGCATCTTATGAACATTCAATCTACAAAATTTCAATTATTTGTCCTCATCTAAAAAATCCAATGAAAGAGGAAAATTAAATATTTTAAGATAATTGTAGTTAAAAAGAAAAAAAGAAAGCAGTCTCAATAGGAGAGCTGTTATAATAGATCTGTGATGGTTATGTTGAAAGTAATTAAATGTAAATTTTATTTTTCCTATACCTAGCTAAACTATTAATCTGAAGAAAGGCAAAAATAAGATTTCTACTCAAATAGAAGAAAACAACAACTTTGCTGTCAGGGAAACTAAAAAGGAAAAGATGCTTTTGGAAGAACTTAACACATAAGTGTGATTATCATATTAACCTTTAAGGTAATTTATGAGATTTTTAAGGGCTTTACTAAGTTTTTGTTATACATAATAATTTTTTTTACCTGACCCTCATGTAAAATGTGATCTTGTTATATAGGTAAATTATTTTGCAGATTTCATTGTATACCAATGTAACTACTCAAGGTTTATTTTGTACAGTAAAAATAATAAAATTCAGTTAGAGGAATAAAAGAACTAGAAGTGAAGGGGGAAAATGTAGGAAAGAGAGTACAAGCATTAGTAGATCTCAATATAGTAATCATCAACACAATCAAAAGTAATTAAATAAAAATAGAAGATAGAATAGTGAAACTGACTGCATAAGCAAGAACCAAAACCAACTACAATAGTGCTAGGAAAAATACAGCAAAGAACATAAAGTTTGGTTGGAAAGAGTCTTCTTTCAAGAAGATCTACTTTAAAAATGGGGGTGTAGTTTGGCAGAAAAGAGATTTAGACCAACTTTTACATCAAATACCATACTAAACTCTAAAGAACTATGCACATTAAATATAAAATGTAAAATCATTTAAAAAAAGGTAAATGAAAGGAGTTGCCTTTATATCTATCTATACATCTAAATAAAGATAGATACATCTATCTATCCATTTATATTTATCTATATGTCTAAATATAGATAGAGAATTCTTAACTAAAGAAGGAGCACAGATGAATGAAAAAGATGAAATAGAAAATGTTATACACAATTTAAAAGTATTTTATAGGAACAAAATCAACATTACCAAAATAATAAAAACAACCTTTAAATGGGAAGATTCTTATATCAAATATCTCTGATAAAAGTCTGATATTCAAAAACTTTTAGAGATTTGACATAAACTTATCAGACCAAAATCTATTAACAAATAGATGAGTTTAAATTAAAAGAAAACATTCATCTACTGCTATATAAATGCTTAACATCACTACTTATTGAAATACAAATTTAAGCATTGGTAAGGTTTTACCTCCCACTTAACAAAGTTACAAAATTATGAAAAACGGAGATAAGTTGGTGGGACACAAGAAAAATAGGATAGCTCATGGTCACTTTGGAAAATGATTTGGAATTATTTAATAAAGGCATTAAATTTTTCTTACTTTTTATGTATCTTGCTACTGGTAATATACCTAAAAGACATCATTGATAGAAAAAAAAATCAACCCAATATATCTCAAAGTATGTGTAAGTATGATAGGAAAAACACACACACACACACACACACAACTTGAAGCAAACGAGTATCCATTTACTGAAGGAATGCCAGTAGTAATTGTTGTATGTAAATGTCATAGAATATTATTGTTCTATAATAAATTATGACTATGGGGAGCGGAGCGAAGATGGCAGCTGCAAAGCAGGGAGTAGCTTGAGCTCCCTGCCAAGTCCCTCCAAAAACCTATAAAAAATGGCTCTGAACCAATTTTAGAACTGCAGAACCCACAAAATAGCATAGGGAAGCAGGGCTGTAGCCCAGGACAGCCTGCATGGTTGCGGGGTAAGGTCTGTCACGCACGGGACTGGGAGTGGAGGGGAGCGGAGCTGAGTGGAGGACGGCGCGGACCTACCAGACCGGGAGCCAGGCAGAGCTTGCCCTAGTGCCCTGAATCAGTGAGCTGCGGCAGTTACCAGACTTCTCAACCCACAAACACCAAGGACAATAGAGTAGGTTAGTGGGAGAAGTTGCTGGGGACTGGGATAGAGTTTGGGGTTTGGCCACCACCCTAGGTGCAGCAGAGGTGGGGCAGCTACAGAACTACAGCTGCAGTTGCTTGTGGCCATAGGCCCACCTGGTGGGAGGAATTAAGTGGTGGATCAGAGCAGGAGTGAAGAGTCTAATGAAGATCTAAGTCAAGTCCAGTCCAGGTTGGCGGTTCTTGGGGAAGGAGGAGTGCTGGTGTCTCAGAGCTGGTGCATCCCCCCAGGCTTGGAACATAGAACTCTTTAGTCTACAAGCAATCATACCCCTCTGAAAAACTCAAGGGTCAAGTGAGTTGGCTGGGAACATGGCCAGGTAGAGAAAACACACCCAGATTCAGTCTCAGACTCTGGAATCCTTCTTTGGGGCACAGAAATTTATCTTGCCCTACAAGAAAGAAAGGGAAAAGGGAATGGGATGGGAGTGAGGTGACAGAAAGGAGGGCTGACTGGGGAACAGAGCAACCAGAATATACCCCATCTTGGAATGGGGGGGAGGGTAGAAATGGGGAGAAAATTTGTATTTCAAATTCTTGTGAAAATCAACCCTGAAAACTAAATATATTAAATAACAAAAAAAATAAATGATGAATATGAAGACTGCTAATTAAGGAAAACAGAAACAAGAGAACAACGTTCACAGTGAATACAAAGAAGGTATAAATTAAAACAAGAAAAAGCAACCAAATTCTGATTAATTACAATACACCAGTACTTCTCCTTTGGGTTAAGAGGTGGCGATTATTATAAATCAGTTAATTAGAGAATTAATGAGATCTACTCTCCTGGTAACTTTTAAGAGTGCAGCTGTATAAGAAGCCTTATTAGCTGTTTGTGAGCACCCACTTCTTGATGTTCACTATAATTCTTTTGATTATGTATTCCAGAATTTCTCCCAGAAAGTCTAAGTCAGACTCACTGTTTCATGGTTTGTAGGTTTCATTCTCATCCTCCCTCCCCCTTTTTGAAAAAATGTAAACAGTTCTTGCCTTTCTTCAACTCCACAGTATCTCTTCTGTCCTCCAATTTTCCTTCTTTATCCCAATTATTTATTTTTTTAATTTATGGCATAAAACAAACATTTCCATAACAGTACAATAAAAAGATGATTGTCATGAAATTGGAAATTAGTTACATACAATTTGCTATTCCTTTCAAATACAATAAAGTTATCATACAAATTTCTTTTTTCCCTTAACCCAGACACAAATAGGTATATGTGTATGTGTATATGTATGTGTATATACATACATACACACATATGTATATACATACACATATAATGAAAAATAATTATATATATATGTATATATATACCTCTATTTATTTGTTCTTTTTCCATGCTTCATATGTCATTTGTAGTTAATTTTGGTATTTATAGTAGTCAAAAGGACTTATTCACCCAAAGTTATTTTTTTTTTTAAATTGCTGTTACTGTATACAATGTTCTTTTGGTTCTACTCATTTTTTTAAGTTACCATGTTTTTTTTTAAATTTTTTTTGGTAGGGCAATTGGGGTTAAGTGACTTGCCCAAGGTCACACAGCTAGTACTTGTGTCAAGTGTCTGAGGTCGGTTTTGAACTCAGGTCCTTCTAACTCCAAGGCCATTGCTCTACTCAGTGCGCTACCTAGCTGCCCTGGTTCTACTCATTTTGCTCTTCTCTTCATTTTGTGTGAGTCTATCCATGCTTTTCCAAGATCATCAAGCTCATCGTTTATTACAGCATAATAGTATTTCATCACAATCACATACCGCCATCTGTCAGTATTGTATTGGTTATCTTAGCAATATCAATAAGAAAAGAAAAAAAATGAAGGAAGTTGAGGTGATAAAACTATCTCTTTTTGTAGATGATGTGATGATATTCTTGGAAAATCCAAAACACTAAATCAAAAGTTCTTAGGAACAATAATTTCAACAAAGTAGCAGAATATGAAGTAAATCCATATAAATCATCAGCATTCCTATGTATTACAAACAAAACTTTGCAAGAAGACATAGTAAAAATGACTCATTTAAAATAACTCTAGACTGTATAAAATACTTGGGAGTATAGCTGCCTAAACAAAGTGAGGACCTATATAAACAAAATTGTTAAAAACAAAACCTTTTTATACAAATAAAAACATATTTAAGTAATTTGAGAAATATTAATTGTCCATGGGTAGGCAGGACCAAGATAATAAAAATTATAATTTTACCCAAACTAATATATATGTGTATATATATGTACATATATATATACACACATATATGTAATTCAACGCAATACCAATTAAATGACCAAAAAGTATTTCAGTGAATTAGAAAAAAATAACAAAATTCTTTTGAAAAAAACAAAAAGTCAATAACATCAAAAGAAATAATGAAAAAAAAATGTAAAGGAATGAGGTTTAGTGGTACCAGATCTTAAACTATACTATAAGGCAGTAATTATCTAAACTTTCTGGCACTGATTAAGAAATAGAACGGTAGATAAATGGAATAGAGTAGACATACAATTTACAGCAGCAAATAAACATAACAACTTTGTATTTCACAAGTGAAGACTTAAAATTTGGGGGTAAGAATTCATTATTTAGTAAAAATTGTTGGGAAAACCAGGAAGCAGTATGACAGAAACTGGGCATGGATAAATATTTCACACCATTTACCAAGACAAAGTCAAAATGGATTCATGACCTAAATATAAATAGAGATTCTACAAGAAAATTAGAATGTTATAGAATGTATGGGTAGGCAAACAATTTATGAATAAACAAGAAATAGCAAACAAAGTTAGTTGTAAAATGGATCCTTTTTCTCACCTTAAATTAAAAAAGTTTTGTACAAATAAATGTAAACAAGATCAGCAGGAAAGCAGAAAACTGGGAAAAAAAATTATAGACAGTTTATCAAATAATGGTCTCATATATGAAGAACTTTGTCAAATCTCTAAGAATGTGAGTCATTCCCCAATTGTTGTAATGGTCAAAGGATATGAACAGGCAGGTTTCTGTTGAAGAAATCAAAACAATTTATAGTCATATGAAAAATACTCTCAATCATTATTGATTAGAGAAATGCATATTAAAACCACCTTGAGATATCATTTTACACCTATCAGATTAGCTAAAATGATAGAAGGAGAAAGTGACACTAATTCATTGTTGGTGGAATTGTGAACCAATCCAACAATTTTGAAGAGCAATCTGGAATTATGCCCAAAGAATTGTTAAACTACCTATACCTTTATGACTCAGCTGTTTCCAGTGATTATTAGGGAAAAGGAAGGGAACTCAAATGTTTTAAAATGTTTATAGCCATCCTCTTTGTGGTGACAAAGAACTGGAAACTGGGGATGCCTGTCAGTTGGGGAATAGCTTAACAAGTTGTGGTGTATGATTGTGCTGTAATACTACTATGCTATAAGAAATGATGACCTCAGTGATTTTAGGCAAACACGGAAAGACTTCCAGAAAATAATGAAGAGTGAAATGAATAGAACCAAGAGAACATTTTTTTTATTCTTTTTTAATTAACATTTTTTATTTTTAGTTTACAACACTCAATTCCACATAGTTTTGAGTTCCAAATTTTCTTCCTCCCATCTGCCCCTCCCTCCCCAAGATTGCATGGAATCCAATATATCTTTTACATATAACTTCACATTGAAGTTATTTACAAAATAGTCAAGTTGTAAAGTAGAATTATGACCAATGGAATGAATCATGAGAAAGAAGAAACAAAACCAAAACAAAACAAAAACAAAAGAGAAAAAGAAAAAAAAAACAAAGGGAAAAAAAGGAGAGCAAACAGTGTGCCTCAATCTGCGTTCACACTCCATGGATCTTTCTCTGGATGTAGATAGCTCTTTCCATCATGAGTCCTTTGGAGTTATCTCTGAACCTTGTGTTGCTGAGAAGAGTGAAGTCTATCAGGATTAGTGACCACAGAATCCATATATCTGTGGTTGTGTATAATGTTCTCCTGGTTCTGCTCCTCTCATTCAGCATTATATCATGTAGGTTTTTCCAGGTTATTATGAAGTCTCTATCTTCCCTGTTTCTTATAGCACAATAGTATTCCACTACATTCACATACCTCAACTTGTTCAGCCATTCTCCAAATGATGGGCATCCCCTTGATTTCCAATTCTTTGCTACTACAAAAAGAGCCGCTATAAATATTTTTGCACATATGGGTCCTTTTCCCACTTGTGTTATCTCTTTGGGATACAACCCTTGGAGTGGTATTGCTGGGTCAAAGGGCATGAACATTTTGTAGCCCTTTGGGCATAGTTACAAATTGCTCTCCAGAATGGCTGTGTCAGTTAACGACACCAGCAATGTAACAGTGTTCTAATTTTCCCACATCCTCTCTAGCATTTATCATTTTCCTGTTTTGTCATTTTAGCCAATCTGACAAGAGAACCAGAGTTGTTTTGATTTGCATTTCTCTAATCAGTAGTGATTTCGAGCATTTTTTCATATGCCTATAGATATCTTTAATTTCTTCCTCTGAAAACTGCTAGTTTATATCCTTCGCCTATTTCTCTATTGGGGAATGACGTGTATTCCTACAAATTTGGCTCAGTTCCCTGTATATTTCAGAGATGAGGCCTTTATCAGAGACACTCATTGTAAAGATTTTCTCCAAATTTTCTGCTTCCCTCCTAATCTTTGTTGCATTGGCTTTTTTATACAAAAAACATTTCAATTATCCATTTTGCATTTTGTAATGCTCTTTATCTCTTGTTGTATCATGAATTCTTTGTTTTCCCATAAATCTGATAGGTGTACTCTTCCTTGCTCTCCCAATTTGAAGAGAACATTGTTTACAGCAACAGCAATATTACTTTAAGAACGATCTATTATCAATACCCAGATTATTCATAAAGGACATATAAAGAAAGACACTATCTGCATCCAGAGAAAGAACTGATAAATAGAAGTACGTAAAGAATAATTATCTATGTACACCTATTTGTGTCTAATGGCAGTCATCTCTAGAGAGTGAGAAGGAAAAGAAAAGGGAAAAAGAGGTTTATATGATAATTTTGTTGTATATTTGAAAGAAATAGTAAGTTGTGCATAGGAGATATGCAGTGTCATATGCAATCATCATTTTTATTGTACTATGTTGTGGAAATGCTTGATTTATTCTATATATTAAAATAAAATAAAAAAATGAAAAAAGATATGGTACTGCAAAAACTTATTTCTTTACCTTTTTCCCCATTAGTTCCTTCAATATCATTGACTTTTCGTTCTTCCAAATATTATTCCATGTTCTTTTTTTAAATTTAATTTTATTTTAGCGTGAAGGGCCAGAATGCAAATACAGAATAGAGAAAAGGAACATAAACTTGAATGTTGAACCTTAAATACAAAGTAAGCAAGAAAGAAAAAAAGCCTGTTGTGTACATAGCAGAATGTAAGAGAGGATTCAAAATATACAACAATAGATTTTCATTTCATGAAAGCCTATATGATAAATAATACATGTTGTGTTGAGAGTTGTCCATCTTTTTTTTTGCTTCCTTGTGAGTTTTCCTTTGTTCTCTGCTGTGCACTTTTTTACCTTGTTCTTTTTTCCCTCTCCCAGCCTCATCCCCAAATGCTATAATAAAGTTTAGATATGTTTCTCTATAGCTATAGCTATATACTTACACATATACATATATACATACATATATAGACATACACTTTCCCAAACAGACTCTACTCCTGATCTTTGTTTTTGTTATTTGTGCATATCTCTTGTTTCCTATCGCTCCTGATTCCTCTACTTTGCTTCTGTTGACTACCTAGCCCACCTATTACTTGTCTACCCCCCTTCCAGGGATCCCTTCCCTATTCTCCCATTCCCATGAATCTAAACACCCTTCTATACCCCCTTTTACCTATTCCCTCATTCTCTCCCCTAAAATCCCTCCCTTGTCCTCTCCTCCCTCTCTATACCCCTACCATTTTATTTCTTCTAAATTTAGAAGGCTTTTATACTCTTTTATGTATGTATTGTTCCCTCTTAAACCCATTCCTGATGAAAGTAGTTTACCAGCCCTCCTCCCCCATCTAATTCCTCTTTATTTTTTCTTCCTATTGCACCTCATTTGTATAAAATAGTCACACTTTTTAGCTGTTTCTAAATGGTTTTACTTTTTAAATTCATATCATAGTCAAGTTTACCCCTCTGTTTCTTATGAGCTTACCAATTACTAATAAGAATCTTAGATATACATTTTACATTATATAATAGGTAAACAGTCTGTCTTTATGAATCCCTTATAGTCAGTCTTTGGTATGTACCTTATGTTTCTCTTGGTTCTTGTATGTTGAATATTCTATTAAGTTCAGGATTTTTTTAACAAAGACTTGAAAGTCTGAGCATTTATTAAATGTCCAATTGTTTCATTCAACATAACACTTAAATTTGCAGGGTATGATACTTTCAGCCAGATCCCTAAATCTTTTGCTCTTTGATATATTGTGTTCCAAGACCTGTGGTTCTTTAATGTCTCTGCTGCTATGTCTTGTGTAATTCTAATTGTGGCACCACCACATGTAAATTGTTTAATCTTGATGCTTTTAATATTTTGTCGTTGAGCTAGGGGTTTCTGAATTTGACTATGATATTCCTATGAGTTTTCCTCATAGGATCTCTTTCAAGTGGTGTTCGATGGATTTTTTTTCTATTTCTGCTCCCCTGCCTTGTTCTAATGCTTCAGGACAATTTTCTTTAATTATTTCCCGTATTGTTGTATCAAAATTCTTTTTTTATCATAACTTTCAGTTAGTCTGATTATTTTTATATTTTCTCTTCTTGATCTAGTCTCCAAATCTGTTGTTTTTCTCATAAGATGTTTCACTTTCTTTTCTATTTTTCATTATTCATCTTTCATTTAATTATTTTTTGATCTCTTATAATTTCACTGGCTTCACTTTGCCCAATTCTAATTTTCAAGGTTTAATTTTCCTCCTTAAGATTCTAGATTTCCTTTTCTAATTGATTGATTTTCCTTTCATAACTTTCTTGTTTTTCTTGGATTATTTTTATTTTTTATTTTTCCTCTATCTCTGTCATTAGATTTTTAAAGTCTTTTTTAAGATCTTATATAAATTCTTTTTGGGCAGATGACCATTTGATGTTACTCTTTGGGGGTTTCTTTACTTCAATATCCTCCTCTGAAGATGAACCCTGGTCATCTTTATTCCTGTTAACAGCTTTCTATGGTTGGATTCTTTCTCTTTTGCCTGTACATTTTTTGTGGAAATAACTTGATTTTTGTAATCATCTCTCTTCTGGGGTATGGGAAATGGTGCCTCTTGTCCCAGATCTTTAGTTCTCCCCTCTAGCCTGGAACCAAATCCAAACCTCCAACCTCCTGTAAGTTCCCATGGCCAGGGGCTTTCTGCCCCACTGCTTCTGAACTCAGTAGGAGTATGCTTGTTCTTTCTTGTCCCCACTTCCCTTTGCAGCACAGGTGGTTCTGGCATTCCTCATCAGCAGAAGTTCCCTCAATCTTCCTGGGCTGAAATGCCCAATTCCCCTCATTATCACAGGGTGAAAAGTTCCTGTGGTTCAGGCCGAGGCAGCCTCTCAAACCAACTAACCCCAGGGCTTGCCTCTAGTTGTTAAAAGAGAAACTAGCCTGGAGGTGTTTACTCCTTGTAGGGTCCAAACTTCATCCTGGGATTTTTCTTTGGATCTTCGGAAATTGTCCCAGGAAAATCCTGGTTGTGCCCTATTCTTCTTTGTCTCCACCTACACTTTGTTTGCCCTTCGGTGCTATTTTAACTCTTTTGTGGGGGAAAATCTTGAGAGCTTGGAATTTTCTGACCTACCCTGCCATCTTCCCAGAATCCTCTCCTCCATGTTCTTTCAAAGAGAGTGGCATTACCCAGAATCTTGAACAGTTCATCTATGCTTGGATGAGAAAAATCATGTAAGCTCTTAAAGGAAGGTACTATTTACATTTTTGTCTTTGTATTCTCTGTGTTTGATACATAGCAGGTGCTTAAATAATATTTGTTGAGCAAGCTTGTTTGGATTGAATAGAGGGAAACTAGTTACTGTCCTTTTATTTTGATATCTACTTTCAGTATTACCTTAGTATTAGCTTTTGTTACTGCTGTTCTATTCTTTCCTTGACAGAGATAAGTTTCCTTGGAACAGAAAATAGAAGTGGAAAAAATGTCCAGTAGCTTTGTTCTGTTTAGACATGGAGTAGCCCATGTTGTCCCTGATCTCTTTTCCACCTCTGCCCCAGCAGTCTTCTCAAGCTGGCAATTCCTTCACCCTCATGGTGAGCTCCTCTAACTGATGACGTACTTTCTTTAACCCTCTGTTTGAGAAAACACCCACAGCAGTCATAATTATCTCTTCAAACTCCTAAAAATGTTGTGATGCCCCAAACCACCTTTCTATCACTACCCTGGCACGTGTAGCTTTTTCCCTTCCACACCACACCAGGCTTTTCAGCTCACCATCAAGAAATCGATTTTCAAATATTTTTTGAGGAAGAAGAATAGTTTTGGCACAAATTATCTATACTCTCTATTTGGGTACTTTTTACAATCAATAGAATGCATTAGGTTTCAGGCTTGGTAGGGTCAGTGGAATCATCTGTTGGTTCCAACTAACTTATCTACACAAATATTCTGTAAGAATGTGATGTAAAGTAAAAAAGCTCTGGTCATGGGGTCAGAAGTTCAGGGTTCAAGTCTCAGCTTCCATGATGACTTGTGGTGGGAAAGTTAGTTTACCTCTTCAGTTCTCTGGATTTTTGAGAGAAAAACACTTTGTAAAGAGGAACATGCTGCTTATATATGAGCTATTATCCCATTTCTCTTCTAAATTGGTTTGTAAACTCCTTGACAGCAGGGGTTTTACCTTCTTTTTTTCCGCTCCGTTTCCACAGCACTTGTGAACACAGTAGGTCTATGAAAATGCTTATTGAATAAATATGTACATAAACGGATGGCTAATTTAGGATATTTAAATTGTTTACAGAAGTCATAGAATATGAGAGGAAGACAGTATATTAGAGATCATCTAGGTTGACCCCTTCATTTTATGGATGAGAAAACAGGCAAATACTATAATTATGTTGATTTCAAACTCAACTCTTGATCCCTGTTAGTCTCTGACTTCCTGAAGTTCCTTCTTGCCTTGTAGCCTCCTGCTGCCCTTTTTGGAATGCAAGAATGTATTAATTGCAATTCAGCATCAAGATCTGGCATTTTGGCATTATGTCAAAAGTGGTATATTAAACATATTAAAAACTAGACAGACATTGTTGTCTCAATGATTTGCCACGGTAACTGTCAGACATCCAGGAATTAGACTTAAATCTGGATTCAATAGAAAGAAGAAATGTTTATGGGTTTCAATGAGAAAGGAAATGGAACTCAGTGTATAGACTGAAGCTACAGAATACTAATGGGAGTGACAGTAATGAGATTATATGTATTATAAGCACTGACAATTATATTCTCATTACTAAAATACACAAAGGGAATGAATATAATTATGTGGCAGACACTATGGGACAGTGAACTTATTATATAATGTGCAGTGGATTTTATAAGTTTGCCAGGGATTTTTGTACATTTTCAAGGAAAGAAAAAAATGAAAAAA
>JAQQSZ010003481.1:0-14430 GCA_028646595.1 Phalanger gymnotis
AAACTCAGTCACGCAGCTTTTCCCACTAACCTTCTCTGATGTCTTTGCTCTTTGTGGGTTGAGAGGTCTGGTACATGCCACAGCTGAGTATTTCAGGATGCCAGGGCACTTTCCACTTGTCTTCTGGTCTGGTAGGTCTGCGTCTGGTCTGTTCGCGCCGTGCACGCTGGGCTCAGCTCCGCTCTGCTCCCCTCAACTGGGAGCTGGGAGCTCCATATGGGACAGACCTTACCCAGAGACCATCCAGGCTGTCCTGGGCTGGGGCCCTGCTTCCCTCTGCCACTTTGTGGGTTCTGCAGCTCTAGAATTGGTTCAGAGCCATTGTTTTATAGGTTTTTGGAGGGACTTGGTGGGGAGCTCATGCCAGTCACTGCTTCCCAGCTGCCATCTTGGCTCCTCCCCTATTTTCACATTTTTTTAATGGCCAATAGGGCTCTCGCATTTTCCCTAGCCTATCTACAAATGCTTTTTATGTGCCTACTACGTGCCAGGAATATTTGCAGCACTGAAGGTAAACAGGACAGAGTGAAACAGGCCCTGCCTTCAAGGAACCTACGTTCTTGTGAGAGAGTTGATGTATATGTGGAAAGCTCACAGGGAATGTATACAAGCCAACACAGAGATCTAGAGTGCTTGAGGAATATTTACCAAATGGCACAAGGGAGGAGTTGTCGACCAGGATGGTGTGCCTTTCAGGTCTGAGAGGCAGACTGAGAACCATCCACTTTGACAAAGAACAAAATAATCCCTTAGTGTTCATTTGGCAAGTGAGCAAGCTGAGTTCCCGGATTGGTAAGGGAATTGTCCAGAGTCATGTAGCAGAGTTGAAATTCCACCTCAGGTTTCCAACTCTGAATCCAGTGTGTGCAAGGCTTGATTCATACAAGTCACTTAAATGTTTGTAGAACTGAATTCTTCAACAGCATGTCAATCCCCCTCCCACCACTCCAAGCATCAGGAAGTTAACAAACATGTATTGAAAAGCTTGCTATACACCAGACACTGTGTAAGCCTTGGGGAGAAAACCCTCTTCTTTCCCTCCTCACCAAAACCATGAAATCTCTGCTGCCCTGACAGAACTACTATTCTGTTGCTTTCTAGCCTTAGAGTCACAGACCAGTTGAGTTGAAAGTTGACCTTAGTGTTCTTCTGGTCCAACCCCGTCATGTTGTAGAAGAAAAACTTTCCCCTCAGATTTGGAATGTGACTTGCCCAACCTTTCAGGGTTTTTCATTCTTCTTAGAAAGAAAACAGCGGCATAAGAAAGCACGTTTTGTGGGAGTCTTCATCTAAGAAAAGTTGACCATCTCTTGGTCTGTGCCTGATGAGAAGGCCTTGTTCTTGCTTTTCTTTCTCCCCATCTGTCACCTTTTTTGGGTAACGAATGGATGGATTGATCAGAACATCTGAGGCAGACTTTACAAATATTGCCCTTGTCTAAACCAAGGTTTCCCTCTCCTCATTTTTTATCGGTTTGTTATAAATTTTCATCAGTTCCTAATTAAATCAGGGCTAAAATGGACTTAAGACATTGATGTGTATCCAGAATCTTCCTTTTCATTTGCATCTTTCCATTTGAAATCATCTCCGTTTCTCAATGTATCTTCCCTCCCCCATGCCAACTTTTATTTTTTAACCAAAAAATAAATGAAGGAGGAAAACAGTTCTACAAAAGTAGCCAATACAGTGAAAAAGTATGAAATTATATACAGCGAACAACCCTTTATTCCCTTACTTCTGGGAAGAAGACAATGATGTTTTCTCATTTCTTTGTGGTAAAGCATGGTAATTTAAATTTCAGCATTCACTTTGGTCTGTTTTATTGTATTTGTTCTTTTCCTTTATATTATTGTAATTATTTGCCACTTTCCACGTTTTGCTCTGATTACTTCACTTTGCATCAGTTCGTATAAGTCTTCACATGCTTATCTGTATTTATCATTTGATAGAGAACAGTAATGTGCCATTCCATCATGTTTCATAATTTGTTTATCCATTCCCTAGTTGAATAGCATTTATTTTATTTTCAATTCTTTCCTATCATAAAAGAACCACTATATAAATATTTTGGTGTATATGGAGCCTGCCTTTTTTTTTTCATTGACCTACTTGGGATCTTTGTCTAGCAGTGAAATTTATAGGTCAAAGTATATGAGACTTTTAGTCACTTTCTTTGCATAATTTTAGGGTATTTTCCCAGAAATATTAGA
The DNA here is from genome assembly GCA_028646595.1 of Phalanger gymnotis. NCBI lineage: Eukaryota > Metazoa > Chordata > Mammalia > Diprotodontia > Phalangeridae > Phalanger > Phalanger gymnotis. The sequence goes on from JAQQSZ010003481.1 coordinate 2,211, forward strand.
CCAAATCAGTGCTCCGCCAACAGTTCATTCTTTTATGTGATGACTGTTAATAGTTTGCAATTCTCCTTTGAGTACTGTTCATGTCCTTTGATCATTTATTTAAAGAATAGATTTTAGGTTTATATATTAATGTAAATTGCCTATATTCCTTTGATATCTTATTCTTCTGAGACATATTTGATATAAAATTTTTCCTGGTAGACTACTTCTGTTCTTATCCTACTTAATTTGATTGGTGCAAAGGCTTGTTTGATTTCATATAATTTTAATTATATCTTGTAATTACCTCTCTATGCTGTTTGGTTAAGAATTTTTGCCCATGGCTCCGAAAGAGACTTGGTCTGATTTCTCTTATGATTTTCCTTTGATATTCAGGCTACATATCCATTTTAGTTTGTTGTGGTATATGGTGTAAGATATTGATCAAAATCCAATTTCTGCCATACTGCTTTCTGATTTTCTCAGCAGGTCTTGTCAAATAGGGAGCATTTTCCTAGGCTATTTATGTTTTCTGGGTTATTGAGTTAAGTTGTTTCTTGTACTTTTTTTTCCTGGTCTGTTCCATTAATCTACTTTTTCTGTTTCTATAATGTATACCAAATAATTTTGATGATTAGTTTATGATGTGGTTGGACACCTTGGAGTATTTTCCTTCAATTCTTCCTCTTCTTCATTGTTTTCCTTCCTATTCTGAGTATCCCCTTGGAGTTTGATTGATCTGGCATTAAATCTGTAAATGGGTTTAGGTACTACGGTGATTTTTATTACATTGGCATGACCCAGACATGAGCACTTAATCTGTCTCTAGTTGTTTAATTTAAAAAACAAAAACTTTCTTTAAGGAACGTTTTGTAATTGTATCTATGCAGGTCTTAAGGATACTTCAACCTCATCATTCTAAAGATTTTTGTAATTTGCTTACAAAGGAAATAGCACTCTGTGAAATCTAGGGTGGGATCACCTGCTGTGTTTCCTAGCTGGCTTGCTCTTTGGGTACCTTTGATTTCATTTCTGACAGATGATCAAGCTTTTGTGTTTTGTGTTGGTTTATGTTTTCCCTGCCCCGGGGAGGAACACAGCAATGTTGAGACTCTTTAATCTTCCAAGGGCTTTGCTGCTCAGCAAATGGCTTCTTTGGGTAGGTAATCAGTGTAATTTCAGTAATTAAGTTTCAAATCCAAAGATGCCTTTCGCTCGTCTTTGAGACCAGGTCTTCCAAAATGGAATGTGTTTAAGTCAGAAGAACCGCGTGTTGGGTTAACCCCTGTCCATCTTGCTTAGTGCTTGAGAAAACAGTAGAGCGTCTGGAAGAGGCCCCTGATGCCAATTAGGAATGACAGCTTCAGATCAAATAGGGAGGATCTTTGAGTGAAAGCTCCATTTCTCTTATATGCAGTCACATTTGGAAATAGAAACTTTTTGACTCCTCTTATCTAAAGACAACAGAGATATCATCACTTCCCTCCCCTGCCCTCCCAGAAAGCCAGATTTTAAGAAGGAACAAGAATGGACAGCCTTTAAGAGTGATGCAAACATTAGCTGTTATCGTTTGGTATTTTCGTGTGTGTGTGTGTGTGTGTGTGTACATAAATACATACACACACATATATATACAGACATATATATATGTACATGGAATATGAAGCTTCAAAATTTTAACCTTAAAAAATTTAAATGTATATATGTAATGTAAAATTTCAAAATTTAAACTTAAAAAATGTTGTGTATATGTGTGTGATACACATAAATATATGTATATAGTGAAATTTCAAAATTTAACCTCAAAAAATAAATATGTATATATGTAATGTTAAATTTCAAAATTTAATCTTAAAAAATATGTGTGTATATGCATGAGAGAGATACATACATATGTATGTAGTGAAGTTTGAAAATTTTAACCTTAAATAAATCCAAGAGTTCAATGAACTCTTAAAAGCTATCCTGGAGAAGACAAGACTCTCTCTCTTTCTCTCTCTCTCTCTCTCTCTCTCTCTCTCTCCATATCTATATCTCTCTTTATATATATACACATACATATATGTGCATTTATATGTATATTATATATGCATTTTTATATATATTACATATATATGAATTTTTTTCTTCAAGGATTTGAAAGACTCTCATGGAGGAAAGATAAGGAAGCTAGTTCTTTTAGCCTGTAGAGGGCAAAACAAGTGAGTGAGTGAAAAATCATTTAATAAGTGCCACATGCCAGTCACTGTACCATAAGCAGGAAAGACCATTCTAGGCCTCAAAGAACTTACATTCGGATAGAGGAAGACAACACATTTAGAGGAGTGGTCGCCAAGAAGAAGTGTTTTGGGTTCAGAGCTCATCGAGACTTGTGGTTGTATTCTTAGAGCAGTTGAATGACTAGAGATGGGTGTTGAAGACAACTGGATTCAGGTCTGCTGGAAAAAATAAAAGCTTTTCAACCATAAGAGCCATCCAAAAGAGGAAGAGGGTGCTTCCAGAAGTAGGAGGTTCCCCCTCCCTGGGAATCTTGAAGCAAAGGGCTCCATGACTATTTGTCATGAGGAATGTTTTCTCCCAAGTATGGGTTGGACTAGTTTCCTCTGAGGTCCTTCTAACTATGAAGTCTTGTTATTCTGAGATTCCTTTTCTCTGCCTCAAATAGAAAATATCCGTGGCTGGTGGGCCCCATCAGAAGTTTCCTTTTTATACATTTCCCCCTGGTTTGTCAATTCTTATTCATTCAGCTCCAGTGGATGTCAGCTCTTTATTTGCTTCAAGAATGGACTTTGTGTTTGTCCCTCCTCATGCATCTCCCAGGGCTGTGTGTCAAGAGAGGGAGAATTCTCTTTGCTCAGGGAGGGCACATTTTAATTGGCTTTCTTTGCTATTGTGAAGTGGTGGTGGGGAGCTAGAGGACCCTGTACCTGCTCATACAATGTCTTTGTTTCTATCTGAGAGACAGGAAATAATCTCAAATGAATTAATGATACCTACAGTTACCTGGAAGACTCAGAGAAGGGAGGACAAGTGTAGGTGACATAGATTGGGTGGTTGGTAGGGGTGGGTGAATCACTCAACCTGGATTGTGCTGTGCTGATAAATTGGTTGTCTGCTTCCTTGGCTGTCTGAACGAGCCTCACATTTTTGATTTAATTAGATATTTCTCAAAAGTGATAAAGAATCAGCTTAAACAAGGAAGTAACTTCAGTGTGATATGTTGGGAAGCGCTTGATGCTTGGAACTTACTGAGATTTGGGCTCTGCTTGTTATCAGTTCCATACAAATGGTCACTTGGTGACAGGAGGAGGAATATATTTATACCATCATTGTGTTGTAAAAATGTTAAGCATTGCCGGCTGTGGTGGTACCCACTCCATAACTCCTGTTACCGGGAAGGCTGGAGGATCGCTTGAGCTCAGGAGTCCTGAGCTGCAATGGGCTAAGCCGATCTGATGTCTCCATTAAGTTGGGCATTGATATGTTAAATACTTGGGAGCAGGGGTGCCACCAGGTTGATTTAGGAGCAGTGAACTGACCCAGATTGGAAACAGAGCAGATCAAAATTCCAGTGCCAATCATAGTAAAACTGGAGCTGTGAGTAGCTCCTACCTGGGTGAGATGAGCACATCCAATCTCTCTTTTTTTTGCTTTCAATAAAAACCCTACACACTAAAGAAAAAGTAGATTTAAATTTTCAGAGAGTGTGGTCTGATCCACCTCTGAGTCAGAAATGGTACATGTGGCATCCCATGGAGATAAGGTTAAGAATATGATCTTAATCTACTCAATATTAATGTACTCAAGAGGGATTGCAGGCAAATCTGCATTTATTTCTCTCTTAACTCTGTGTTTTCTCATCATTTACAAAGATTTGATTGTTATGTGTGTCATTAAAATGACTAGGGCTTGCTCACCAACCTCTGCCAGGAGGGTTTAAAACTCAAAACAAAGCTACCATCCAGCCACCCTTATTAATGAAGTTAACCCAGGATCGTCATTGGGCCTCTGGGAATATCAGCGCTTTCTCTGTTAATGAAAGCGTTGGACTGGGTGATCTCTTGGGGGTCACAAGGTAAGGAGATCATAGATTTAGGGCTAAAAAATATCTTACAGCCCAGCTAGTCCAACTTGCCTCATTTTCCAGTTGAAGAAACTGAGGCCCAGAGCAATGACCTAATTTGCTCCCCATCACAGAAGTAGTAAGTGGAAAACACAGCATACTTTCAAGCCCAAATCCTATGACCCCCAACTTTACTACTCCCGAGTTCATTGTGGTTTCCATTGTACTAGGTTTCTCCTGCTTTAAAATACGGCATTTGGCCTCACACCATGAGCTGGGTTGGACATTGATCCAAGCCAACATCCAAGCCCAGGCAGGTGGCACGTTCCTCTTAAGTTTTGAATTGTGGGACAAGAGGGTAACAGTTTTACCTCTCCCCTCCTTTTCTGGTCCAGATATGGAAAATGTCCATCTCCTATTCAGAGGTATGGGAAAGTGCTTTTTAGTTACTACCTCAATGATGAGTTTGGAAAACATAAAAATACCTTTTATTTTTCAAAAAAAATAATTAAAGTGCTGTTAAGTCATGACTGACTTGGTTCAGGTTTGGGTTGTTTTTGGTTCTATTCCTTAACTAAATAAAGGCCAGCTTGGTGATGCGCCTTTTGTGTACTGTCCAAGATTTTTTCTTTATTAGATGTATGGGATGCATCTTATACAGACTTCCAAGTCTGTATATGAGATTTGCTGTGTTCTTCTGTCCTGTTGTCATCAACAAATGTCCCTGATGAGGACAGTATTAGAAGTGGCACCAGGATTCTTTCCTTTGACCTAGTGTGCAATATTACAGAGAAGGTGCTTAATAAATGCTTATCGAATGATTTAGAGACAGCATGATGTAGGGGCACGGCACCTGTGGCATCATGTAGCCTCCTACGTCCTCGGGTGCGGCCTTTTGACCGAGTCCGAGTTTGACAGAACAAATCCTTTTATTAAGGGGATTTGTTCTGTGAAGTTTGGATTCAGTCAAAGAGCCGCACTTGAGGACCTAGAGGGCTATGTGTGGCAGGTTCCCCTCTCCTGGTATAGTAGAAAGCAGTACTGGCCCTGGAACTGGAAGTCCTGGGTTCAGATCTTACTCATGACTCCTGTACGGCACCGGCAAGTCAGTTAACTTTCTTATGCCTCAGTTTCTCCCTCTATAAAAAGAGACCCCTAAAGTCACCTCATAGGACTAGGAGCCTGTGATTCCAAATGACCTAACTTCCCTAGAGCTGTTTCCTGTTGAACGTTGTTGGACTCACTAGATGGTCCTTGATGGTCCTTACCAGTTCTGTATCTCTTTGTCATCCTGTGATGTTCTCCCAGCTTTGGGGGAAGAAATGCTGCTGCCTCAGGAAAAAGGGGGGTATCTTTTATGCATGAGTGGAGTGGGAGTGGCGCTGAAGAACCCGTCTTCCTGAGAAGTCTGAATGTTGTTTCTTTGGTCATGACAATGCCTAGAATCAGAAATGTGATTTCTGAGATGATATTATATAGATGTGTCTCATTAGGCAGGGATTTGGGAAATTGACAGAGAATCATGGTTTGGCAAAACGACCTTGACCTCTGCTTCCAACGTCGAGGCCGTAGACAACCGCTTACTTTTTTTTTGGTGCCCTTGATTGAGAATACAATACTTCTTTGTTAGCTCCATCTGAATCAGATTGAACTGGTAGTTGGGATCCCCAATGGTTAGGGCTCAGGCAAGTGACCTCTGTGGGTTTCAATTTCTTTATCTTGAAAACCAGGGGCATGGGTTAGAGAACTCAGAGGTTCCTCAGAGCTTGAAATCTGTTCCTGTGGTCCTATATCTATGAAATCTGCTTTAGTCACTTATCCTAATTGTGGCGCTGCCTTAAATACTGCTGACTCTGCACATCAAGTCTGCTTATCTATATCATAGCACCAAGAAGCTGGACATCCTTTACTCAGAGGGTCTCGGGATCCTGAGATGATATTTTTGCAAGGCGTAATAAAAAAAACAAAGAAGCCCCCTCCCCCCAAATCACCAGGCAGTTACAGTCCCCTGCATTTTAAATACTTCTAAATATTGTTCATTAATATTAGTTGTGAGGATTTAAAACTCAAGGAAAAGCTGACCTTCAGCCATCCTTCTTGGGGGAGGGGGAGAGGTAAGGATAATCCCTGGGCTTCTCTGAACATCAGTTTCCTCCTCTACAAAAGGAAAACATTTGGCTAGACAGTCTTTAAGATTCCCTTTAAATTAAAATACTTTCTGAAATCCAGTGATAATCTAGGTATAGCCAGTAGTTTGCATTTCTATCCACACTTGATTTTTTTAAAGCATGGGAGAGTGATAAAAAAGGAGTAAAATGAATTAATTTGGAAACTCTTCCCCTTTCGTCATTGTCCCCTGATCTCCAATCCCATGTTTCCAGATGCCTCTTGGGACATCACTGTGTTTACAGAATTGAATAAATCCTCCTTGTTGGATTGATTCGGCCACCTCCAACAAGTTGGGGGATTGGAGTTGCCTGGATTGTCCAAGAAGTGCTTTCTATTGTTGGAAATGGCCTGAAGGGAGCCGAGCTGCACAATGGAAATCCTACATAAAGACTGCTCAGTGTTTGGTGGGGTCTTATCTCAAGGTGGCAGAGAATTTTGTCAAGCCAGCCTCTGTCAGCTGCTGAGAGTTGGAACCAAAGACGGTGAGAGCTAGCTTTAGTGTCTGCGATATTGTGTTCTCAATAGAAGAGATGTGAGTCTAAAACTGTTCTGTTTAATGTGCTTTAGAGGTACGAGTGTCTTCCTTGATGCTGATGGAAGGCCAGTTTATTAAGAAAAACAGGGGAAAAGAAGGTAAATTGACGGGGAACGGTCATCACCATGAACTGAAAACCTTCCAGGCTGGTGACATTAATGTTCATCCTTTTGATTTCACTGTAATCGCTGGTGTTTGGTCCCACATTGGAGACAATAGCCTGATGAGTTTACTAATGCTGCTTGGTAGGAGAAATTATAATTATAATTATTTTATCATAGCCTTTGTAACTTGCATAATACCTTTTTTTAAAAAAAATAACACATTTACATCAATCTTTTAACAGTTAAATTTATAACCCAAAGGAGTTAAAGAAAGGTTCACTTTTCAAACAATATTTCAAATACAATGGATTATCAGATTAATGTTAGGAGCTATCTCTATACAACTTGCATAATGAGTAAAATACCATTTGGGAAAGAGAAGAAAAGTCAATTTTGATTGATGTAAGGTTTTTTTTTTTCTTAGTCTCAGTTACCCCTCTGTGGCCTTTCTCTCATCACCATCATCTTGAGCCAGATGTCCAGTCCTCAGCTGTGCACAAAGCCTGTGGACTTGCTGTTAAACATAGCAGGCCGGCCAGCCGGGGGATGTCAGCCAAATAGTTATTGAGCTGTGCTTTTGGCTTTCAGAGACAAGAGCTTAAGGCATAGAAGGTCAAGGTCATGGGACTGGGGATCCGGCTGGGAGGGACCCTAAGCCGTCAGCTGGTACAACCCTCACACTTTTTTTCAGGAGAGGGAACTGGAGCTTGGGGATGTGAAATCATTTTCCCAAGGTCACCTGTGAAAGTGTCACAGATGAGATTGGAACCCAGATTTTCTCACTTTCCACTTTACCACACAAAAAAGGAGAAATGTTCTATTCATATGAGTGAACTCTTCTTTTCTGCCTAAACGCAAACATTGAGGGAGAATTGAAACTTAGAAGAGCAGAATATTGTCCAGAAGAACCCTTATGCCTTTTCACTAAAAGGAAGAAATGTCCAAAATAGAAATCCTAGCACGCAGTCACAACCTGAATTCAGACCCCTGTCTCTTGTTGTGACCTTGGCCAAGTCTCTTGATCCATCTGGGCATCAGTTTCTTCATCTGTAAAATGAAAGGAGGGGGCAGTTTAGATAACTAAATCGATGATCCCCTAATGCTAGGATTTTGTTGATAATTTAATTCAATTTTCTTTTTTTTAAACAGATGATTTAACTCAGGCATTCAGTGACTTGCCCACGGTCAACAGAACAAGGTACAGCATTGTATAAGAGTGCCTTCATTAGATTCCCAGACTTCCATCTTGCTCCCTATGTGGCCTTGAATACATTACTCACCCTCAGAGGGAATGAGTGGTTTCACCAGTGAAATAAGGGGCTTGGATTGGATGACCTGGGATGTTCCTTCAACTCAAAATCTCTCATCCTGTGAATGGCACTGATAATACTGAGCTGGGAGCAGAGCTCTCAGTCAATCAGTAAACACTTACTAAGGGCCTACTATGCTCCAGGCATCATACCTGGAAGTCCTCAAGGCTCTTCATTCTCCACTTGCAACTTTTATCTGCTAAGAAGAGGACAGGGAGGAGAGTCTTACATATCTAGACCTCATGAATAAAATAATCTTTTTAAAGCTTTCACAAAGGGATCTTTGCTGAGAATCTATAGCAGGAACAGAAGTTACAAAGCATTTCCCCCAGCACTTGGGGGCATAATTAGACAAGATAATCTTGAAGGCAGGTGATCTTATGGCCCTCTTGATTTAGTCCTATGGAGCGCACACTTTGGAAGCTCCTCTGATGTCCCCTGTAGACGGTAGAGGAACAGTCCCTGCCTTCCAGGAATTCTCACTCATTGAATGATAGAACCTGTACCTGGTGACGGGCACCTCCAAACAGCTCGATAAATGCTTTTTCTACTTATTTATTCAAGGCAGATAAAGGGTGGTTTGTGAATGGGGAAAGCACCAGCTCAAACTTGGCTGGGGGGGGGGCACAAGATCACGGAGGAGGTGGTTCTTATGTACGGCCCTGATGGGGGGCATCTGTCTTCTTTAAAATCGGTGGATGGTGTGCCCATTTATTTAATGCTCAGTTATGTGTGAGCTTCCAGAAATTTGCCATCCTCTGAGATTTGCCTAAAGCCAATGTTAAGGTTAAGTCACAAACCGAGGTGGAGGTAAACTGTTGAGCGAGGAGACCTTTGGGGTGGGGGGAGGGGAGAATGGGCCTGGAATTGCTACAGGCACCTCGTTCCCTCGGCATTGTCCAATGCTTTGTAAAAACAGGTGGTTTTTATTATTGTTGTTGTTATTATTATTATTATTATTATTAGTTTCATTTAGCCCTAACATTAAGTATTCAGAGAACATCTTTCCTCCAAGGAGCTCAAAGGATTTTATATTTAATTATTTCATTACATCAAAGCCCTATATTTCATTGTTATGGGCCTGACACTTACAGCCTTGTGATTGACTCACTGAAAATATAACTAACGTAAAATCAAAACAAAAAGGCAGCCCGTCGGCGATGCGGCTTCATAAATAAGGAGCTGCTTTCCAGATGGAGCCCTTTGCTAGGCTTTTATGCAGAATTTTAAGTCTGTCCTCCCCGCCTCCCCTGCCCCCCACCAAAGAGGATATTCTGTGCCCTTGCCTTTAATTTGCAATGGAGAAGGGAACAGCGGAGTTGGTATCCCCACCCCTCCCCAGAGCCTGTAGGTATTCCAGAAGCAATCTTGAAAGACCTGTCAGTGGATTCCTAGCGGTCTCCCAATGTAAAGATTAACATATAAAATTGTAAGGATGGGCTGTGTGGTTGGCGGGTAACACCAGGGTGCCTTTCCCCCTCTTCGGGGTCCTCAGATGGAGATGCTGCTTTCCCTCCCAATGCCACTCCCCAGAAAGGACCCAGTGACTTTCAGAGATGTACTTGCCAGAGCCTGTCTTATGGTGGTGAAGGTTAAGTAAGCATCTTGAGCTATTCCTCCCTATTTCTAGCACTCCCCTTATAAAATCAGCTGATAAAGGATTATTGAAAAAGGCTTGGGAGGAGATAAAAAGCTTGCAGGTTGAGGGTGAACAATTGAAATTTTCTGTTCCCAGTGTAGTAAATTACCAATGGCAGATTTAGCGTTTGTTAATTATCAGAGCAAAGGACTAAAGATTGTTTTCTTTTGCCTAATTAATTACCTCATCTGGAGTGGAATGTTAATTCAGATAAATGATTATTTCTTAATACCACCAAAGCTTTCCTGGGAGTCTCTTCCTGGAAAAGCCTGCCCTTAAGGTGGGACTGCCCGGGCCTTTTCAACATCCAAATCAGGCATTCAGTCAACAAGAATTTAAGTGTTTGCCATGTGCCAGGCATTGTAGTAAGGGCTGGGGGCAGAAGGAAAAGCAGAAGTGGGAGTTGGCATTCCAGTGGGAGATTCAGCGCACAACTGTGTACAGACAAGATATTGACAAGATGTCCGTAGGGAGGACGAAAGGGTGATGATGCCAGCCAACCCAGCGCCCATTTCCAGATCTCTGGGTTCATACCCATGGCCTTCCATCTTGAAGGCATCTCCATAACAACTTGAAAGTTGGTCTTTCCCCCTACTTAGAATTCTCTATGGAACATCACCCTCATTCATTTCTAGCTTCCCTTTGGGATGTTCTGCAAGCATCACGCTAACAAAGCATACACCATGGAACAGATTCCATTGAAAATTCATCAAAAGAACCAAGAGGGGGATTTGTGTCCAGGCCCTGGGTACCAAGGGAGAAATGATAACCCACTCTCTGGTGACTGCCATTCCTTCCCCTCCATGTTTAGTCACAATAGTACAAGGTAAGATCACACCATTGCTAACTATCAATGAGTGGGTTTGAAAATCTTGATAACCATCAGCATCAGTGTCTTGCTTCCTCCTTCCCTCTCTCCCTCCCTCCTTCCCCCTCCCCCTCTTTTCCTTCCTTCCCTTCTCCTTCCTTCCTTCCCTTCTCCTTCCTTCCTTCCCTTCTCCTTCCTTCCTTCCTTCCTTCCTTCTTTCCTTCCTTCCTTCCTTCCTTCCTTCCTTCCTCCCTTCCTTCCTTCCTTCCTTCCTTCCTTCCTTCCTTCCGTCCTTCCGTCCTTCCGTCCTTCCGTCCTTCCTTCCTGTCTCTTCTCTTGCTGCTTGAAACCTCCTGAGGTTGGACTGGATGTGAAGGTGGCTGTGGGTGGTCTCCCTTTTCTCAGCTTGTTCTGAGTTTGATACCTTGATGTATGTTCCCTACATGAATGAACAGAGGAGGAGATGGCTCTCTGAACTTTTCTCGGACACCTTAGATTCTTCTCACGTAGTAGTGAATTTACTTTGGGCATTATGCTTAATGAACAGCTCCTCAAAATTTTGTCTCTTGAAAAGGACATTAATTACCTGATGGATTCAAAGCTTTTGTTGCCTAAGCTGATTCAGTGGTAAGAACACTGGCCTTAGAGTCAGAAAGACCTGAGTTCAAATCCAGCCTCAGATGCTTACTAGCACTTCATCTCAGTCGGCCTCAGTTTCCTTAACTGTAAATGGAGTTATAACAGTCTGTACCTGGCAGAGTTGTTATGAGGATCAAATGAGATGATATTTGTAAAATGCTTAGCACAGTGGTTGGCTCATAATAGCCACTTAACGAATGCTTTTTTTTTTAAAGAGGGGGAAAAAAAACCACACCACACTTCCATATAGATATCTTGGGATGATTAGGTCATAGATTCAAAGGCAAGTGAGAGCTTCTACATCATTGAATCCAAGTCCCTTGTTTTATTTATCAGGAATCAAGTTCCAGAAACATGAATTGCTTCACCCAAGGTGCCTTGGGTACTAAGTGACCAAGGTGGGATTTAAATTGAGGTCCTCTGACACCAAAACCGGGGGTCTTTGTATTTCTCTGAGGCCTCAGCTTGGCACCCCTGTGATTGATCCTGGCCTCTCAAACTCCACCTCTGCAAGGGGAAAGTTCTGGGAGGTTTGACCGAGGTGGACAGGCTGCCTTTTGGGGCAGAGTTACACAGAGTTTGTCTGTTGTCCAAGGATGTGCCTTGCTAAATTTAAAGAGCCTCGCCGCCAAGCTAGATAGGTCTTTTTCTTCATTTCTAGAGAGGTTGCGATCTTACTGGGAGGAAATCCTGTGGAATCTGTAAACAGGCTGTTCTTAAATAGTCTCATGGATGCCGGGCACTGTGCTAGGTGTGGGGAGAGACAAAAACAGAGAACAAAACAATCTCATGCCAGTGGAACATGGATTCTGGAAGCACTGACTATTGTGTTTTATTATTTAATATATTTAGTTTTCAGCATTGATTTTCGCAAGAGTTTGAATTACAAATTTTCTCCCCATTTCTACCCTCCTTCCCACTCCAAGATGGAATATATTCTGGTTGTCCTGTTCCCCAGTCAGCCCTCCCTTCTG
>JAQQSZ010003482.1:0-14429 GCA_028646595.1 Phalanger gymnotis
CTTCCCTCTGCCACTTTGTGGGTTCTGCAGCTCTAGAATTGGTTCAGAGCCATTGTTTTATAGGTTTTTGGAGGGACTTGGTGGGGAGCTCATGCCAGTCACTGCTTCCCAGCTGCCATCTTGGCTCCGCCCCCCAAGTGATTCTCTAAGTATACCATCATATCATCGCAAAGAGTGATAGCTTTGTTTCCTCATTGACTGTTCTTGTTCCTCCAGTTTCTTTTTACTGTCCTATTGCTATAGCTAGCATTTCTAGCAAATAATAATCTCTTAATCCAGTTATCTCATTTGATCCTCAAAATGACCCTATGACATAGGTAGGATAGCCATTCAATCAATCTACAAGCATTCGTCTACAAGCACCCACTTTACATCAGTTGAAACTGGAACCCTGAGAGATCAAAGGAAAAAGTGACTTTCCCAGGGTCACATAGTTATTAAATAACTAAGCCAGAAGAAACTTCAATTTCAATCTCTGGAATCCTAGCCACCCCAGCCTTCTTTCCATTTCTAATCCTTTATAATGTTTCTAAAGCATCTTTACTTCCCAGAAATCCTATGAAGCAGAAAGGGCAGATAAACTGAAGCTCAGAAAAATTAAGGGAGCTCTTAAGGAATGCACAGCTAGTTAGTGACAAGACACAGAATTTGAACCCAGGTCTCAGAACTGATCCCAAAGTTCTTTCCATTTTTATCATCCTGCCTCTTCTTTTTCCCAAGTAAAGAGAAACGGAATCCTATTGCTTCATCTAGGGTGGAAAACATGTGAGCATGTGTGTTTATCCCTGAAAAACAGTTCATTTTATAGTCTGGAGTAGTGAAAACCTCAGGATTGATAAACTATGAAACCAGAGCTAGGGTGGCCTCAACAGAGCTAAACAAATGGAGATGTGGGAGGCAGGAGTTGATATGACATCACTGACTATAGCACGCCTCCACACTCTATTCCTTTTAAGGGCCTTGTGAAATTCGTATTGTGTCAGCCTTCAAGTATTTGATGTGAAGTACCATCCTAAATAATCACAGTCACAAAGTTGGAAGAGACCAAGGAGACCATCATCTGGTCCAACCCATACCTCTACAATGCACCCCTCAAGTTGTCATCCAGTGTCTGATTCTGGACTTTAAGTGATGGGAAATCTGCTGCCTCCCAAGGCAGACCATTCCATTTCTGGACATCAAGCCTAACTCTTTCTCCCTATAATGTGTTGTTCCTAGTTTTAGCCTCTTGTCCCGAGCAGAACAAGTCCAATCCTTCTACTCCTGTAACTGAAGATAGCTATCTAATAAACCAGCCAATTGACCAATCACAATGGATTTATGAATCTTCTATTATATGTCCTCCTTATCTTCATGGCATCCTAGCTTTCTGACCACATCACTAACATAGCTATCCTGTTTAATAGTAGGAGCTCAGGAAATAGCTTAATTAGCATTCATCCTCTTGAAAGGTTTTTACAGCCCATCTTAAGTGCAAAGTCCTATGAGACTCTCCTGGCATGCATTCTCTTTAAAATCGAGGGAGGTGGTATATAGAATGGGAAAAGGAAACAAAAAAATTTGGAAACAATTTTGAAAAAAAAGGATTTCTATAATGCAGTAGAAAATTCAAGATTATTCTATAACAGATAAAGCATCTATTAAGGCTTACAAACTATCAGGCACACGTGCTGGAATTACCAGAAAGTGAGCCATCCCTACCCTAAAGGATTCCTTTATATTCTTATATTCTAATAGGTGAGGACAACATATAAAAGGAAGCTAGAAAGTGAGGGGGATCACCCACTCTGTGAGGTCATGGTCTGGAATAAATGCCCAGTTTGGCAAGGTGAGGCAAGAGAAGAAGGAGGTATATGGGAAGGAGGTACGAATGACTGCTAGAGAGGAGGGAGCATGGTTTGGAATTACAATCAGTCCAACATAAAGAATATTTTTTAGATTGCTAAAACGTCTTTGAAGAGCAAAGTGGAATAGCAGGTAAAAAACTAGCCTAAGGGTCAGGAAGACCTAAGTTCAAGTCTAAAGTCTGACACATTCTGGCTCTATGACCCTGATCAAGCCATTTAATGACTTGGTTCCCCAGGCAACAATCTAAGATGATAAATTGGAAAGAAAACCAGTGTCAATCTGACTTGGTAGAAGTTTCTTCATGGGACATTCTGTATACTTAGGAAAGCACATATTGACTCTCCCTAACCCCCTCCCAAAAGATTCATTTTACTATACCACACAATCACTATATCTACAATACTCCCCTCACCTCCCAGGACAGTTACACTGTCCAAAAAGTGGGGGGGGGCACAGAATGAGGTTATGTAGTAATAATGGGGGACCTCAGATAGCTAAACATTTTCTGGAATTCTTTCTCACTGCTAAAAGCAAAGCAGTTAATAAATTTTGAGTTGCTATAGCAGTCGTTTCATCACACATGATAGGGCAGACCTGCACAACCTGCAGCCCATGGGACATAGCTCTTGCAGCATGCCAAAAGATCTTGGGCGGCCCATGAAAAATGTGGAGCAAAACATTCTCTGCATTTTTTGCAGGCCCCTGAAATCCTTGGGCATGCCTCCAGACTGTCCTTAATTCAGCCATTCTGGATCTTTGAGATCATTGTTTCATTTTTTTATCAGCCAGCTCTTCAATGATCTGTTCTAGAAATTTCTCAGTTATCAAAATCAAGCTCATTAGCTTATAATTTGCAGTCTTTGTTTTCTTCCTTTTCTGAAAAATTGGCTCAACATTTGCCCTCCTCCAATTTAGTGGCACCTCCCTCCTTCTTTAGGATCTTTCAGAAATTACTGACAGTAGCTAAACAATCACTTCTGCCACTTCTCTCAGGGCCTGAGGACAAAGTTCATCTGAATAAGGTGACATGAATTCATTAAGTGCTCTCTTAGGGCCTTCTTACTTGATTAGGGTATCAAGTCCCTTAGTCATTTTAAATTAACCTTTATTGATTCTTTTTGCTTTTACATTATCTAGATTTCCTATTTCCCTCCCACTCGCCACTTTCCAGACAGTTATTCCTATTATCTGTGAGCTGGTTTTCTTCTATTTCTGCAAATGTCGTGCTCCTTGACAGCAAAAATGGATGCAAAATAAGAATTAATTACTTTGCTTTCTCTCTTTTGTCACTTATCGCTGTCCCATCCACCCTGAGCAAATGTCCTATCCTTTCTTTGGTCCTCCTTGTTCTCTCAATAAAAGGCTTTTTTAAAAAAGCTGACACTTTTTTGTCACTTTCAGTTTCTTTTTTTCTTTTTATTTAATTCATTTATTTTTAGTTTTCAACATTCATTTCCACAAGATTTTGAGTTCTACGTTTTCTCCCTATCTCTCCCCTCCTCCCCACCCCGAGATGCATGTCCAGATTTCCTTCCCCCTATCACAACTCTAGGATGCAGTGGTCATGTATATAGAATTTGTTTAGAGTCACACGTCTATATATATTCTATATAGCTATAGAACCCACAGAATGACAGAGTTAAACAAATCTCCAGCCTAAGACAACCTGGTAGGTCTACAGGAAAGTTCTATCACACTGGGCCGGGAGCAGAGCATAGTCCAGCGTGGTCTGTGCCAGTACAGGCAGGACTGAAGCAGGCCTCAGGGGACTGAATCATTGGCAGCTGTTGTGGTTTCCAGACTTCTCAACCCATAAATGCTAAAGACGATTTAAAAGGCCAGTGGGAAAACTCTGTTGGACCTGGGTTAGAGAAGAGCTTGTTCCGGCCCCAGCCCTGGGGCGGCGGAGATGGTGGTGGCAGTGGTGGCAGCAGCAGCAGTGCTACTTCCAGAGCTCCAGGCTCACAGATGGTGGGGAGATCAAGTGCTATTCACGTTCTAGGGTTACCACCATCTTTATTTCCTGCAACAAACTTGTCTCTGTTAATGAAAATCACATCCAGAATAGGATTTCCTCCATGGCTTCCTCTATCACAGCCTTGCACAACCTGCAGTTGGCAGCCAGCTACAGCCTTCAGGCAGGCCGGAGGGTTTCAGGGGCCTGTGAAAAAGGTAGAGGATGCTTTCCTCCACATTCTTCATAGGCTGCCCAAAATCCTTTGGCATGCCACGAATGCTACAGCCCACAGGCCACGGGTTGTGCGGGTCTGCTCTATCATGCATGATGAAATGACTGCTATAGCAACTCAAAAAGTTATTAATTACTTTCCCTTTAGCAGTGAGAAAGAATTCCAGAAGATATTTAGCTACCTAAGGTCCCCCATTATTACTATATCATGCCAGGCCACTAGATTTGCGATGTTTCCCAAACTTCATCTGTTTCCTTTTTGTATCTGGGTGGTTTGTAATATATTCCAATAACAAAATCACAGGTAGTTGGAGAGGTAGGATTGGAGTTTATAGGAAAGATAGGGAGTGCATTTATAGACTCAGGAATAAAAAATTTATTCTGATTATTACCATGCTGCTATAATGACATTATAACTATCAGGACTATCAGCTAGAAGGCTTCTACATTGATCACAAGCTGACATTTACAGAAGGAACTGAGATTCAGAAAAGTAAAGTGACTTTCTAAGGGTCAGTCCCATTTCTCTCAACCAATGCTTATATGGCTTGAATTTGGGGCCCTTCAGAATCCTGTTTGTCCATCTCTAGTCACTTTCCAACTTATCAATAACCTTCCTAAGATGTAGGACCAAGAACTGAACTCTATACTCCAGATCGAACAGTATACTTCTGGACTTCTGCTACAGAATCCTTCTTCACATTGTCATTCCTCTACCTCTATAGTCTCCTCCTCTGATCAGTGAGTTTTTTCTTCCCAAAACTCAATTTGTGGAAGTATCTCTCATCACCCATGCTCTCTCCAAAACTAATTCAGCTCCTGACTGCCTGGACTCCTGAACCTCCTCCCTCTTCTTTCCAGTTCTCTTTAATGCGTTGCTTTCCCTCCTGTTAGAATATAAGTTCCTTACGGACAGGGACTGTCTTCCTTTTTTGCTTATATTTATATTTCCAGAACTTAATACAGTGCTTGGAACATAATAAGCACTTAAATGCTTTATCTATCTTTTTCTCTAGCCATCTGGATGTGGTTTTACCTGGGTAGTGGCCAGTGGAACGATTAGCTCCACTTTTAGCTTCACTAATTTTATGCCTTTTTTAACATGGTATAAATCACATTAGCTCTTTGCTGCCCTAATACATCAACTAATGCTGATCTTGAAGTTTCCCCCAAACTTCAGATCTGTTTCAGACAAGCTTCTAACGATTCCTCCTCATTTTGTATATTGGAATCTGATTTTTAAAGCGCAAGTCCAACCATTCTGGGAGAACAATTTGAAACTATGCCCAAAGGGCTATCACACTGGGCATACCCTTTGACCCCGTAATACTACTACCAGGTGTATTTGCCAAGGAGATTTTTTAAATAAAGAAAAGGACTCATATATCCAAAAATATTTATAGTAACTCTTTTTGTGGTGGCACAGAATTGGAAGCTGAGGGGATCAACTAGGGAATGGCTAAACAAGTTATGGTGACATGAATGTGATGGAATACTATTGTATTCTATGTATAGTATGTAATACTAATGTAAGAAATGGTGAAAGGGGTGGTTTGAAAAAACCTAGGAAGACGTATATGAACTGATGCAATGGGAACTGAGAAGAACAGAGATAAGATTATATTAGAATTATATTATAAATCTAAATAACCAGAAGACTTGGTAACTCTGGTATCAATGATCCACCACAACTCCAAAAGACTCAGGAGGAAAAATTCTACCCATTCCAGACAGAAAGCTGATGGACTCAGTGAATAGTGGAGCATATCTTTTTCCTTCTTTGTTTTCTTGATTTTTTTAACCATGGCTAATGAGGAAATTTGTTTTGTACAACTTCATATCTGTAATGGGTATTGTGTTTCTTGCCTTCTCAATGGATGGAGAAGGAGTGGAGGGAAGAAGAGAATTTGGAACTGAAAGTAAAAATTAATTTAAAAATTTTTAAATAAATTCAAGTCGAAAACTATTATATTAATGCCTATTAAATTTTAATGTTGTTCTATTCAGTCCAATGGCCTACAGGGATCAGCAAACATCACCAACAGCCCACAAGTTTAGAGTGGTTTTTACATTTTAAAATGTAATTTATTGAGATGTTTTTAAACCTTTCCTCTATCTCCCATTGTAATAACTATTCTTCGGTCTTGTGTGCTCCGCAAATGTGATTAATGTACCATTTATGTCTTGATCTCAATACTGATAAAAATGTTGGACAGCGTAGGACCAAGCACAGATCTCTGAGGCACACTACTGTTGACTTGCTCCCAAGTTGACATCTCCCCCATTAAAATAGAAGCTCCTTCATAAAAGAGTCTGTTTCATTCTTTGCACTTGTGTTCCCAGAGCCTATGCCTATACTGGCACGTAGTTGGTATACAGTAAATGCTTAGTAATCTATTGATTGCTCATTGAGGAAGGCTCTCAATGACTATTCCTTAGGTCCAGTTGTTCAATGAATTTCAACCATCCCTCCCCCCGTTCCCAATTATAATATCAGCCACGTCTCTCCATCTGTTCCATAGAAATAGTATTGGATGATGGTAAAGATAAGTCAAAACAATATTTGTGCCCTGAAAAGTAATCTGAAAGGTATAAAACTGGGGCAAATTATCAGTGCTCATTTGTACTATTTCCTACACTAGGGTCCACCTACCCGCCCGTGCCCCAGACTTTCCTGTTAGTGAACAATTTACTATATATGGCGCTTACGGAAACTGTTGGTTTGGGGCATTTGTAGACAATGATTAACTCCATGAGACCTGCTTGCAAAGTGTTTTTCTTCCTCCTTTTACGGACCTTGGGTTCCCAGAACTGCTGTGCTCTCTTTTATTGAGCTTTTCTCCAATTATAAATGTAATGACTTCATTCTTTGTACACGTGCCTGCTATCTCCTCAGGCTTAGTATTATTCATGGGCAGGAAAAGTGTTACAAAATCAGTCATCTGTGAAAAGTCCGCCAGTCCCCATACACAAAAAATATTTTCCATGCCTCTTCATTGATACCCAAGATCCCTTTACCAGGAAACACAGCAACCAAAATTCATGATTAGGCATAAAGAGCTGGTACCCAAGCATATCCTGATTAACATTCAATAAGGACTGACGTTTGGTGACTTTATGGTGTGGGGGAAGTTGCACTGGACCAAAATCCAAAGAATCTAGGCTTAAGCCTCATGGTTGGCATTAGCTCTGTGCCCCAGACAAGTAACTTTGTTACTGGTTAGTTGTTTTTCAGTCATGTCCAACTCTTCACGACCCTATTTGGGGTTTTCTTGGCAAAGATACTGCAGTGGTTTGCCATTTCCCTCTCCATTTCATTTGACAGATGAAGAAACACAGGCAAACAGGGTTAAGTGACTTGACCAGGGTCACACAGCTAGTAAGTATCTGAGGCCAGATTTGAACTGAGGATGATGAGTCTTCTTGACTTCCAGACTCCACTGTACCACCTCCGTAAGTTTTAGTTTATTCATCTGTAAAATGAGAACGATAATACTTGCCCTACCGAAGCCTTGTAAAGCCCTGTAGAAATGTATTGTTGTATTATTATTATTAATAATTATAATAATTATTATCCTGGGACCACAAAAGGCAAACCTTGGAGTTCTTCGGTTAAGCAGGGGCAACTCTGTTCTTCAGCCTTTACCTGGTTGCCCACAGAGGTAGGTTTCGTTTGGGTAAACTGCTTTTCAGAAGTGCCAGTCTCTTCTTCCCCTAGAAGTGCGTAATATTTGAGTTTTCATACCCAGAGCAAAAGTCTTTGGATACTCTCTAAGTTCCTTGTGATGGCACCAACGCCAATTTAATTATACGAAACTTTAGTCTGGACGTGAGAGCGCTGTGTGGGAGGCTAGTGGGAGTCCCCGTGAAACAACATGTTCATCATTGGACACCGTAATTGTACTGCAGTTTTTGCATCAGTATTGAATTTTAACCTCTGCCGATAACAAATCAGTCCGATCATTTATGACTTTATTTATCATTTTATTACGACTTTACTGAATTTCTCGACATGATTGGCTTTTCATCCAGAATAAACAGAAAAATATTCTTTTCTTTTTCTTTCAGAAAAAAGACTCTTGAGCCACAACCACAAGGAGCAAATAATTCCACATTTATTTAGTTCAGCTAGGGGGTGGTTTGAGTGCTGGTCCTAGAATCAGGAAGACCTGAGTTCAAATTCAGCCTCAGACTCGTAGTAGCTATATGACCTTGTACAAATTACTTAACCTCCGTTTGCCTCAGTTTCCTCAACTATAAAATGGGGATAATCATAGCACCTATCTCTCAAAGGTGTTCTGAGGATCGAGTGAAAGAATATTTGTAAAGCACCTGGCACATAGATGCTGTTAATTCTAGTTGTCATTATCGATACTATTATTAAAAACCAGGGGAAAATACCTACATATACCAAGGGAAGTCATCGAGCCTCTGGTCTAGAAGACAGAGTCCAGGGACAAAAAACAGGAATCATGCTAACGTATGGAACATAGAGAAGCAGACTTCAGCCCGTTATAAGGAAGGACTACCTAAGAAGGAGAGCTCTTCACAATGAAATAGACTGCTTCAGGAGGCAGCGAGGGCTCAATCAGTTAAGGTCTTCAAGGGGAAGCCCGTCTGGTGGAGAGGTCATAACAAGGATTCGTACTTCGGGCAAAGGTTAGACTATATTTCTAGGGTCTTTGGAAGCTCTGGGAGTCTATGATCTTAGTCTATGACCAAAGTATGGTATAGTAGAAAGAGTACAATGGATTTAGGGTCAAGAGACGTAGGTTCAAATCTCATCTCCGACACCTGCTAGCTATGGGACCATGGGTAGGTCAGGTGGCCTCAGTTTTCTCATCTCTAAAATTGGGAGGTAACAGGACTGATGTCCTAAGTCTCCTCCTCCATGTAAATTAGGCTAGTGTTCACTTAAAAAGTTATCCAAACTGTCCTTCGAATTGGATTTGCTCAGGATAAAACTGCCAGAACATGAAGAACTGAGACTTCTTTTTCTGGCCACAGATTTGCAACTTGAGCTTCACCGGAATACCGTACTCTACTGAACCAGTGCTTCGTCCTGGATGAACATCCCTTCCCTGCTCTGCCTGTCCTCTCCTTGCTATATAGTTACATAAACCTCCTTTATTTTCTTTGTGAGATGAATCATGAGTGTCTCGTTTTGTTCCAATTTGGAGTTAAACTGCCAGGCCCAGCTGGCAGCTTATGTGCTACTGACCTCAAAGATATGTGATGAAAGCATTTGGTGAATCCTGAAGTGCCACTTAAATGTGAGTTATAATTATTGTTACATGAAATAAAACATGAAATCAGTTTGGTCAAACCAGTAGCTTAGGCTTCTGCAGAAAAAACTCCAAGACAACTTACTGAAGCTGGGGCTAACTTAAACATATACTCTCGGTGTTATATAGACCCCACTACCACCCTGCTCAGTAAAATCTTTGCCCACTCATATTCACGCTTCCACGTACAATGATGAGGAATAAGAATACCCATCCTTCCAGTAGCTAACATAAGGGTTTCTGAGCAAAGCAGCAATGCTCTCACATAAATTTTGCTTGTGCATATAAAACAGGGAGCAAAATTCTGAGGTTGACTAGAAAGAGTTATCTTGAAAGAGGTGGCATTTGAGTAGTGATTCAAAGAATAGAAAGATTTGCAACACAGGGGAGAGGATAGTCCAGGCATAGGGAACAACCTAAGCAAAGTCATAGAGGAGGAAAGTTCAGGGTCCTTACTATGAGTAATCCACTTTTGCTAGACAGTTGAATGCATAGATGTATGTTTGGAAATGAAAGGTGATGTCAGATTGGGGAGGACCTTCCATAGTCTGGTCTGTGGGTTATCTCTCCATGGAAAACAAGCTAATGCATTTAAACTTTACCCACTGGGCAAATGGAGCCATTACAGGATTTTCAGAATAGGTGATAGAACCAAATCTAAGCATGAAGAAGGTAAGTCCTCTTTTTGTCTCTATTTTCTCCATCTTCAATAACCATTGTCTTTCAGATACCAAGGACTGTGGTTCTCTGATATGTGCCTGTTTAAAAAACAAAAATGATCAGTGATAGAGAGGTTTAGCAAAAATAAGCACGCTGATGGATTGTTGATGGACTGTGAATGGGTCCAGCCATTACGGAAAGCAATTTAGAACTGTGTCAAACAAGTCACTAAAATGTGTATACCCTACTAGGTCTTACTCCAAAGGAATCAAAGAAAGAGGAAAAGGATCTATAGGTACAAACATGTTTCTAGCAGTTCTTTTCATTGTAATAAGGAACTAGAAAATTAAGGGAATGCCCATCAATTGAGGAATGACTGAACAAACTTTAGTATATGAATGTAATTATACAATATGTAATTATTATTGGATGTAAGAAATGATGAAAGGCATGATATAAGAGAAATATGGAAAGACTTGTACAATGTGGGTATTCTCCAGGCTTACTCTCTGAGGACCAGGTCTATTACATTTCCCACCATTCCCAGGATTCTCCAATACATTAATTTCTCCCCACATTGACTGAAGCCCCCACTGAATGTTTTCCCTCTTTTTTAGATCCAAAGACTAGAACTCAAATTCCATTTAACCACATAACATGAGATCAGTTTTTACAAATGCATATTTACTTCAAAAATTACAAAGTAATCTCATCAGTATCTTGGGCCATAATCCCCCACTTCTCTACCAACTTGTTCCACAGGGAGGGGAGGGAGACTAGGTTCTCAGTTCCTACATGGAAAGCAGGACCCTTGTTCCTCAAAGCTCCCAGGTTAGACACTATGTTCCCAGAAACTATAATTGAAAAAGACAAATGAAACAAGACCAAAACCCCAAGCCCATTTCTTAGGACCACATAGCCTAAAAGGGGGTGGGAGATGGCCTCCTTAAGCCCCCTCTCCTTACTGTATGGTGTCACCAGCTATGAATGAATTAGTCCTCTACCCCTCGACTTAAAGGCCAGAAGAAGAAATACTACAGTCAGGTAAATTTAAAGTTGCAGACAGTTTTGGCTACAGTCAGTGGAAAAAGGTTCCCAGTCACATGGAAAGCTAATACAGAATGTCCATCCATGGAGGATGTGAGGACATGACTGCCTCTGTATCTTTGTGTTCATTCTTTCCCAAAATTAGGTAGAGTATTACAAGGTGGAGGTGTTCAGGCAATAGCTTTGTGAGACTGAAGTTAATAGTAGATTCCACCAGAGGTGGTAACAGTAGCCACCAGAATCAGGAGGCAACTAAGCTGCAACCTCGAGATGGATGTGCTGAGTCAATGACCTTGAGAGTATTTCAAGGTCTAAAGAGATTTCAAGGCGGCGGCTGAGAAAGCTAGCTCAGGAGCAACTAAGCCCATTGAGGAATCAGGATAGCATCTGAGCAACCTGTCTGACCCAACTCAGCGGCAGATTTACTGGTAGAGCTGAGATAGCATCCTATAAGAAGTACACACAGCACATCTGCCTGTATAGTGGAGATGCTGTATGCTGGCAGGAACCAGTCCAGATAAGCAGCAAAGCTTCTTTGATTTGGCATCCTTCACTGATGCCAAATCCTGCAATGAACTTCATGAGTACTCTACTGATAGGAGTTGAGAGGTACTCCTTTGGCACATGTATCCTCTGCACGCGTGCCTCACTATCGTTGTACTTTAAGTTTGAGCCTACTTTCCTCAAGATTCTTGTATATAGAAGGGAAGTTCACCCCTGGTTCAGGATAAAATGTTTTGTGCCAGCTAGCCTTGCTATACATTAACAGAAAATCCCTTTTACAAAGGCTAACGGAATTTAATTGGTTGATTGCTGATGGGTCACATATTGGTGGAGGCTCAGGAGCAACAGTACTCAAAATTCTAGCCCCTCAGGGTAACCCCTAGAATCCTGGGCTGTAATTAGCTCCTTTCTGTGGACTCCAGCCTGTGAGTGGGGGAACTGAATAAGGAGGAGAGGTGTTATATCTATAAACTATGGGCTGCTGAGCTTGACTTTGAAATTCCAGAACACATAATTAAAGGGTTGCACGTTAAACATGTAGAAAAGGAAATGATGCTCACCAAGAGCCAGCATGACTTCATCAAGAACAGATTAACTGCATTTCATCTTGCCCACACAACCTCATTTATTTTTGACAGAGTATTTCAATTGTAGATCGAGGCAATGCTATAGGACATCCAGATTTCAGCAAAGCATTTGACAAATCCTCCCAGCTTATTCTCGTAGAAAAGACGATGAGACCTGAGCTAAGCGATAGCACGTTTAAGTGGATTTGGAATTTGTCGAATAGCTAAATCCAGAGCAGTGATTAACGAGTTCGTGTCAACCTATTGGTTGATCTTTGACATAATACCCCAGGCATTTATGTTGGTCTTTCTCTTCTTTTACATCTCTGTCTCATTTTTTAAAATTTTGAACTTAATAAACATTAACTTTGGAGGCCATACTTCCCTATGGGCAATAAAGAATATAAATAACCTTATTTTGGAAAAAAAATAAATTGAACAAGCCATCAATGAACTCCCTAAGAAAAAATCACCAGGCCCAGTTGAATTCTACCAAATAATTAAAGAACAATTAATTCCAATACTATATGAAACAAATAGTTAGTAGAAAAAATAGGCAAAGAAGGAGTCCTACCCAATTTCTTTTATGGCACAAATATGGTGCTGATACCTAAACTAGGAAGAGCTAAAACAGAGAAAGAAAACTATAGACCAGTTTCTCTCCTGAATACCAAGCAAAAATTTTAATAAAATACTAGCAAGGAAATTACAGCAATATATCACCAAAAAAATCATACACTATGACCAGGTGGGATTTATACCAGAAATTCAGGGCCAGGTCAATATCAGGAAAACAATAAGCATAATTGACAGTATCAATAAAAAAACCAACAAAAATTATATGATGATCTCAATGAATGCATAAAAACCTTTTGACAAAATACAACACTCATTCCTATTAAAAACACTAGAAAGTTTAGGAATAAATAGAGCTTTCCTTAAAATTATAAGTAGTATCTATCTAAAACCATCAGCAAGCATTATCTGTTAATTATCTATTAACCATCAGCAAGCTAGAAGCCTTCCCAATAATATAAATGGTGAAGCAAGGATGCCTATTATTGTCACTATTATTCAATATTGTACTAGAAATGCTAGCTATAACAGTAAGAGAAGAAAAAGAAATCAAAGAAACAGAAAGGCAATAAGAAACCTATCACTCTTTGTAGACAATATGATGTATACTTAAAGAATCCTAAAGAATCAACTAAAACTAGTTGAAATCATTAGCAACTTTAGCAAACTTGCAGGATATAAAATAAACCCATGCAAATTAGAATTTCTTTTATATCACTAACAAAGTCCAGCAGCAAAAAATAGAAAGAGAAATTCCTTTTAAAATAACTATAGATAATATAAAATATTTGGGAGTCCATCTGCCAAGACAAACCCAGAACTATATAAACACGATTACAAAATACTTTTCACACATGTAAAGTAAAATGTAAAGAATGGAAAGATATTAATTGTTCAAGGGTAGGCTGAGCCAATATAATAAAAATAATAATTCCACTTAAATTACTTGTTCAGTGCCATACTAATCAAACTACCAAAAATTATTTTATAAAGTTAGGAAAAATAATAGCAAAATTCATCTGGAAGAGCAAAAGGTCAAGAATATCAAGGAAAACAATGGAAAAAATGTGAAGGAAGATGGTCTAGCAGTACCAGATCTCAAAATGTACTACAAAGCAGTAATCATCAAAACAATGTGATACTGCTAAGAAATAGAGTAGTGGGTCAGTGGGATAGATTAGGAACATAATGCACAGTATTAAATGACCATATTAATCTATTGTTTGATAAATGCAAAGCTCCAAGCTTTGGGGACAAGAACTCACTATTTGACAAAAATTCCTGGGGAAATTGGAAAGTAGTTTGGCAGGAACTAGGTATAGACCAACATCTTACACTGTATACCCAGATGAAGTCAAATGGGTACATGATTTAGATATAAAAGTAATACCATAACCAAATTAGGGAAGCATGGACTAGTTTAATTGTCGGATCTATGGATAAGGGAAAAATTTATAACCAAACAAGTGGTAGAGAGGATCACATGATGAAAAACAGATAATTTGATTACATTAAATTAAAAAGGTTTTGCTCAAAAAAAAAAAAAACCTATGCAGTCAAGATTAGTAGGAAAGTAGAAAACTGGGGATGAGGAGGCAAGTTTTTATAGGAAGTTGTAGTAGGAAGGCCGAATTTATGATCTCAAAAAGGATCATATAAATATCAGAATGGTTCGAAATCGATGGGTATACAGAACTCTCCAAGCAGAAGGCATCAAAAAATTTATTCAGGGCCCAGAGCAACAAATTAGCGAAC
>JAQQSZ010003483.1:0-14429 GCA_028646595.1 Phalanger gymnotis
TCCTGCTTCCCTCTGCCCCTTTGTGGGTTCTGTATTTCTAGAACTGGTTCAGAGCCATTTTTTCATAGGTTTTTGGAGGGACTTGGTGGGGAGCTCACGCCAGTTACTGCTTTCCAGTCGCCATCTTGGCTCCGCCCCCAGGAGCAGACTTTTTACAAGACTTTCCCTCACTTGTTTTTCACAGGAAGGAACTGTATACATAGATACATGTGCATGTATATAGGCATAGACATACATTTTGTTTTTGTTGTTGTGGGCAGCTAGGTGGTGCAGTGGATTGAGTTACCTGGCCTACAGTCAGGAAGACTCCTCTTCCTGAATTCAAATCTGGCCTCAGACACCTACTAGCTGTGTGACCCCGGGGAAGTCACTTAACCCTGTTTGCCTTAGTTTCCTTATCTGTAAAATGAGCTGAAGTAGAAAACAGCAAACCGCTCCAGTATCTTTGCCAAGAGAATTGCAAGTGGGATCACAAAGAGTCAGATGGGACTGAAAAATGACCAAACAACCAAAATATGTGACACCCATGCATGTATGTATTTAGGCATATATGTACATACACACATATGTACACATATAGATGTATAAATACATAGATCCACATGTACACATGCATATGTACAAACCTGACTTGGAATTCCATTGACAGAGGTAGCTCTCATTGAGGAAACTCTATCATTGCTACCTTTTATGCTACTTAGAATCTTCGACACTTACCTGGGGGCACTCACCGATTAAGGCTCTTGTCCATAACTAGCGTTTGTCAGAGGTAGAATTTGAACCCAGATCTTCGTGACTCCAAGGCCACCTCTTATTCCACTACTCCCTGCTGTCTCTTCATAATATGGATCCATATATTCGTACGTTATAGTAAAAACTCCTTTCAGTAAAAGTTAATGGTACTTTCTTTCATTTCTGATAAAATAGTCAAGGACTGGCTCCAGGGGTGTTTTTTTTTCCTCCCACATTTGTTGCTGTCTCTCATGCTGAAATAGCATCTTTTGGATGTGGGGAGCAGAGAAAGGGCCTGACCGAAACACACTCAACATAGAATTGCTAAAGTCGATAGCAAAATTCTGCACAAGTAAACATCTATATTTTTATGTGAAATAAAGTTAAATGGAATTAGAAAATGCTTGGATTTGATAATTAAATACCTCATTTCTCTTGGATGCCTGAAAAGTCTCTGTTCCCTCTGCCAGTCAAACTCTGGCTCTAATCACTGAGTTCCATAAAGTAAAGATTTTGGAAGCAGACTGCTAAGATGCAGGGATTTCTATCAGAGTTGGGAATTTTTTCGAATATAACAAGAAAATTAGGAAACTATTTTGTTGCTGGAATCCAAGAAACTGGGCCCACACATTCCTCTCCTTCACATGTGTTGGGTCACCAGTAAGTATAGGATTTGGAAACAACCCAAACCAGACAGGGACATTATTATTATTAATATTGTTATTAGGACATAATGGTATATTATTGTCCTGTGAGAAATAATGAATATGAGGGTTCAGAGAAACATGGGAATCATTGTAAAAACCAATGTAGAATTAAATTAACCAAACCAGGAGAACAAAATATACAATGACTATTGTAGCATGTGCTCTCTGGGCTTCCTCTCCCAACTTCTACCTTGTGATGGCAGACTGGGTCCCAAGAGATTAACTATTACATTTCTCTAGATGGCTCGACACATAGCCTTGAGACGTTGGGAGTGTTTTTCTAGTGCCATATAGCTCATGAGCCACTACCACAGTGTGCTTTCTGCCATTTAGTTATCAGTTAGTCAGCCACACTTAATTAGCTTTTAGAAAAGTAGGGTATAGAGCACCTGCCCTGGAGTCAGGAGGACCTGAGTTCAAATGTGGCCTCATGTACTTACTAGCGCTGTGGCCATGGGCAAGTCACTTAATCTCGATTATTTTCAAAAGAAAAAGAAAAGTGGTCTAGTAAGAAGAATTGGCATAAAACACCCAGAGACACTGCTATAAGGCTAGTGAAAAAGTCCAAATTTACTACAAAATTCCCTAAATTCTTCTCTGCTAAAAGTGAGAGGGGAAGAGGCTGACACTTTCCTTCCCCTCCTCCAATTAATTTCTTCTCAGAGACTTCCACCAGTAGGCTCACAGATGTTCATATGCCCAATTCCAAACTAGCTTGTCAGTTTCACAAGAGGCCTAACCAAATCCCTTACCCAATCCCAATAGACTTCCTTTGAATCCTTGATGCAGTGGGAATATCCAGGCCTTGTTTACCCTTCTGATTCATTGATCCAAAAGAAATTTTCTCACATGTTTAAGGTAACTGGAGCTATTATCTCTTTAGTTGATTTAAATGGGATAAGGCATTTAATGGATTGAGACAGTTGGCTCTGCCTTTCCACTACAATAGTGTAAAAGAAAACATCTCTAAAATGAAACCAAACTCAGGGTGATTGAAATGATGACCATGCTTAATCTAGATAAGAGCTTATCAAATACACCTCTTTCTTTTTGGTAGAGAGATAGGAGATTATAAGTGAAAGAATGTTACATAAAGTATCAGCCAATGGGTAGTTTTGTTCAACTGTTTGTCTTTGTTACAAGGGAGAGCTCAATATTTCAGTAAGGTCTATATGGAAATGAATAAGATAAAAAAAACAGAAAGCACAATACAGCTCATTTTAAAAAATTGCTTCTCACATTAAAAAAATAGAATAGGGTTGTTATGGGTGGGTGGGGGCAGAGAATATTTGGTAGTAATGTGGAACCACTGTGATGGCTCTGAAAATTCTAATGCTCTTGAGATTTGTTACAAATTATTGTTATAAAGCACTTTTCAGACAATAAGACAGAAAACTCCAAGCCAAAATAGCCCATTTAGATAAATATTTTCATTATAATAATCTGATTTCAGATTTTATATCAAATAACAAATGGAACATTGCGTGCTATGTTTATACATTTCCCAAGAGACTAAATTACTTATGCATAATTTATTGGAACTTTAAGTTTGCCACTTAGTTTACATATTAATGGAGAATACTTATTGTGGAACACACAATAGCTTTAAAAAAGAAACTACTCACGTTTCTGTGGAGGATTGAAGACTTTAAAGATAAGTACATTAGCCTTCAAAGAATTGGAAAGTGAAAGGATGCCCATCAACTGGGGAGTGGCTGAACAAGTTGTGATATATGAATGTAATGGAATACTATTGTGTTATATAAGAAATGATGAACGGGCTGGTTTCAGAAAAACCTGGAAAGTGTTATATGAATAGAAACAAAGCGAAGTGAGCAGCACCAAGAGAACGTTGTACACAGTAACAGCAATATTGTGATGATAATCAACTGTGAAAGACTTAGCTACTCTGATCAAGACAATGAACCAAGACAATTCCAAAAGACCTGTGACAAAAAATTCTATCCATCTCCAGTGAGAGAACCGACCTCTGAGTATAGTCTGAAGCATACTTTTTTTCATTCTATTTTTATTGGTTTTTTTTGTGTGTTTTCTTCTGCAATATGACTAAAATGGAAATATGTTCTGCATGACTTAACATGTAATATCAAGTTGTTTACCTTTTCAAGTTGGGGAGAGACACAGGAAGGAAAGAATTTGGAACTCGGTTTTTTTTAAAAAGAATGTTAAAATTTTTTCTAAATAATGTAATAGGAAATTGTTTAATGAAATGAAATATCTTTAAAAAAGATAGTGCTTTATCAAATTGGCTCTCACTAGGCCTAGGTCTCAGGAAAAGAAGCTAGCTAGACACAGAAAGAGCACCAGTATTGATCAGGGCATGGCTGATAGAAAGTAATGACTCTTTAATTTGGAAGATGGATGGAGAAACTGGTTAAAAGAAGCTCCAGGAGAAATCTACCAGAGACGGATAAGTATAACTTCATCTGGAGAAAACATGAACTATAGAACTGTTCCAATGCCAGTGAAATCATTCTTTTTTAGTCCATTTGTCTAAATTGAAAACTGGGCTCCTGAAATGCTGTATGAGGTTAGAAGCTCAAGGGTAGAATTTGGAGTTTGCTTAGCATGTTACCTGTACATTCAGAATTGACTGCTGTGATAGGAGCAATAGTCTAACTGCTCCTTCCCATGCATGTTAGGCTAGTTTTTCTTAAACACTTGGTTGGCTCTGGGTACTGTCTTGGTACTGTCATCAGAACTACTGATGACATTTACTCATCACCTGAGTGGAAAGTGGCCACAAGTAGCTCCGTGGTCCTCTGAGGTTGCCTGGGCGATCACAGTGAGTGACATTGGTAGTGGAATTTTGCTCAGCTGAATCAAGTTGAGGTATTCTCCGTTTTGTTCATTGTATTCTCAAAGGAATTCATCAGTTTTTCTCCTACCTCTCTAATTTGATTTTTAAAATGCTTCCTGAGCTCTTCTAAAAATTCTTTTTGGGTTTGAGACCAGTTCATATTCCCTTTTGAGGCTTCAGATGTGGGGATAATGGCAATGCTGTCCTCTTCTGAATTTGTGTTTTGGTCTTTCCTGTCCCCATAGTAAGAATCCATGGCCTTTGCCTTTCTAGGTTACTTTTTGCTCATTATGATTGCCTTTTTCCTGGCTTTTAAAGTAGACCTCTGCTTCTAGAGTACAGGGGGCTCTGTCCCATGCTTCTTTGGGGGTTAGGGACCTGGTTACTGGCTTTGTGTCCTGGGGCCTCTGGTTCTGGCAGCTGGAAGCTATATAATGCTGCAGCTTACCTGGTGCTGAGCTGGAGTTGGCTGGTGTGTGCTGAGGCCAAGTGAGGTCTTTCTGTGTTTCCCTGGGGTTACGCTGAAGCTCTCAGCATGAGGTGTTGGGGAGGGGTGCTCCAGCTACTGAAGGTCTCCTCCTACCTGAGGGCTGCTCTAGAGCATGGGTAGGCTCAGGCACTGGTGGACATCTGTCCACTCTGGTATCTTCCACTTCCCCCAGCTGTGCCAAGGCATGCTGGGGGTCCTCGTGTTGGCGCTTGCCGGCTCCACCACCTTGGGGCTCAGGATCTGTTGCTGGTTCACTAAGGTGGGGCTTGCTGCTGACTTTCCTGGATGCCCCCTGTTTTGTACTGGTTCCCTTCAGCCACAGCAAGAGAGATCTTTCTTGTTAATCTCCCTAGCTTCTGGAGCTAGAAACTGCTGTACTCCATCTTTCTGCTGGCTCCACTGTTTCAGGATTTTTCCTGGGGCATTATTTTCTGGGTTTTTCAAGGTTAGTAAGGGAGAGTGAGAGCAACTTGTTCCTTACTCTGCCATCTTGGCTCCCAGAAGTCCAAGTTGAGGTATTCTCAATGCCTATCCTTGTTGAATATCTTTCTCCTGCTATGGCTAAGTAAATTTCTTTTTGTTAATTGTTGAAAGACCCAGGAGAATCTCATTTTGTTCCAGTATTACTGAAGGAATTGGGCTGAGTCAGACCCAGCAGAGAACAATTGTCATATAAATACTCAGCTGCTAATTTCTTGAGGCTTATTGCCATTTTAAGCCCTTATTATGTGCTATCTAAAATAATTTTTTGTTCTATTAACCCTGTGTTTCACTTGTATAAAATTACACACCAAATACTTTATGTGGTCACCTACTGGAAAGCTGTTGGCAACTTCTGAGGCCGAAAGATAGTCAAGGGGATGTTCAGAACTTTAACAGAGAATTGCACGGTTAAGAGAAGCTCTGTAGCCACTTTTCCAGATTCTTCCTAATGGAAAAAAGTGACTCTAAGAACTGAGTCATGTAGGAAGTTAGTTATTTCCAAATGATCCATGCTACCAGAGCTCCCCTTTTAAATAGTTGTATTGTATATTAAGTGAGAAAGGAACTGTATTTACAAGTCTGCCCAAACTTGATTTAATTAGTTTAGTCTACTATCCAATGGATTGAAAGGTATGTATTGGGGGGAGGGGGAAGTAAATTGAATCAAAAGAGCTGAACTAATAACCTCGTAAAAGATGCAACTATAGAGAGTTGACTTAAAAAATATTTTATTGATGCTCTGTTTTTCTTTTAAACAACACTGTAACTTTACAGTAACTGTTTGACCTTCTTCTCTCCTGACCCCATAGAATGCCACCTGCTTGTAACAGTATAGTCAAGAAAAACAAATATAGACTCTCTACTTAGATGTAGAAAGCAAGTATCATCATCCTTCTGAAGTAATGATTGGACAGAGTTCTGGACTTTTTTATTATTATTTCCTTTACATAATTATGGTCAACAGGTAAATTGTTCTCCTGGTTCTGATTACTTTGCTCACTTTTGCTTACTTTTTCATCAGTTCATACAAATCTTTGTAAGTTTCTCTGATTTCTTCATATTCACTATTTCTTATAGCAGAATACTATTCTGGTCTATTTATTTGCAACAATTTATTCAGTCAGGTTCCAATCATTAGGTACCTACTTTGTTTTCAGTTCTCTTCTAATGCAAAAAGTGCTGATACACACACACGCTCTTTGCCTCTATCTCTGGCCTCCTTGGTCTAAGCCTAATAGTGGTACCACTGGTTCAAAAGCAGGACTGTGTTGGAACCAGATGTAGCCAAGGAGCCCATTGTTAAATTATCAGTGTGAGCGTTTACCCCTCAGAAATCAGTAATAACTCTAAATCAGGGTTGGATTTATTGTTTTGTTGAATGCCTAGAGTCTAGTGTTAATAATCCAGCTTAAATTTAAAAGTGTGCAGATATTATTTTTCTCTAGCCAGATTGCTAAACATTTATCAGCACACCCATATGCCGCTCTATAACCATTTCTAGAGCTCATCAGGACTACAGTAGAAAACTCAGGGAAGGAAGTTATCACCAGATAGGAAGCATGATGACTGTAGTTTAATAACACAACAACGACAATAAACTTGCGTTTTTATGGCACTTATTTGCAAAGTGGTTTGCAAAGTCCATGTGAGAGTGTGTGTGTGTGTGTGTGTGTGTGTGTGTGTGTGTGTGTGTTAGTAAGACATCTTTGATGCCATGGTCACAGAATGACTTGTAGATTGCAATGAGAGAGTAAAAAAAACAAACAAACCCCAAAACAAAAAATAAAAACCCCACTATTGCTTTGTATCAGTAGTGGCAAAAATCCATCAGCTAATCTTAACTGGAAGACATTTTTTATTTGTCCTACTGATCTGAATTTGTCTATCCTTCCAGAGTTCCTCAAGTGCTGTTCTCTCTATGGCCATAATTGAGGAGACTTGGGCCATTATTGGTACGAGTCATTTAACTTCTTTGTGCATCAGTTTCCTCATCCTTAAAAAATAGACTGCATGATTGCTAAAATTCCTTACAGAAGTAACATTCCGTGATGTCATGATTTTGTTATTCATAAATAGCTACCTAGGCATAGTCTAGTCTTAGTGTTGGCAACAGGTACATTTTCTGGAAGCAGGAGATTTGGGGAAAGGGGTGGGGTGAGTAGGGAACTGACCCAGGTTACAACATTATTAGTATGAGGAAGAAATATTGCCATAAAATTGTAGACCATGCTTGAGAATATTTATAGAAAGTTAGGTATCAGAAGGAGGGGAAGCAGCGCTTGGCACAGTGCCTGGCACAGAGTAGGTGCATCATAAATACTAGCTGACTGGACTAAACAATGTGTGCCTGTTTACTGTAGAACAGAGACAGTCTATCTTTTCTGTAGCGAAGCCTAGGACTTTGAGAAAAAGGGCTTTATGCTTACCTATTTGTCATGCTCTTTCAACAAAGCCCAATTTCCCTATTTGTGGAGATCAGGACATTCCCTGGAAGGATAATAGAAGTCCTAGTACAGTTATCCCTTCCACATCGTGGGCGTTAAGGGTGTGGTGGCTCTATGATCTGGAAAATACACGTAAAACTTTTTAGCCCTCCCTCTGTACCGGAGAAGAAGTCCGAATTTTTCCTTTTTCTTTCATGGGGTGTTTATAGTACCTTGTTATAAGATTTGGGTTGATATTGTTGAATATTATACATATATTTTATGCATTTCTGAGCTTCTAAACCTTTTCTGTGTCACCTGCTGGCCTTCATGTGTTCTGTGGCTCCCACAAAACTGCCCCAAAATTTGCATTTAATTTCTTATGCCAACCCACATTACATCGGAACCATGATGAGGAAAGTCATGATGTCGAAGGGATACTTAGTATTTCTCCTAGAGGATCTACAGTGCTCTTTACAAAGGAGTATGTATTAATCTTGATGTGTCAGTTCATAGGGTTCTGCCCTACTTCTGTCCAGTGGGTTGTTTTAATTACTCATCCCTCTTTAAGGACATGGTTGAACAAATGATTTAATTTAATTAAATAAAAGCACAATAAAATTAAAACAAATAGATATATGTTCACAAAGTGCCATATTCTACTCCTTCCTAGTGCCAACCCTCAAGAGGAAAAAACATCTCTCTCAAGTTGGAATCTGGTTCTTCCCTCTTTAGTCCTCTAGCCTCAGCATGGGGAAGAGAAGAGAAGCAACTTGGAATTCAGTATATGCTGCTAGACCTCTTATCTTCCAGTAAAGTTGAGAACAGGCAATAGGCAGGAAACTTACGACCAATCAATAAGCATTTATTAAGTGCTTACCAGGTACCATACTAAATGCTGGAGATATGAAGAAGAAGCAAAAACAAACCCTGCCCTCAAGAGGAATACATTCTCACGTAGGAGACAAGATGTCTATGAATAGGTGCACATAAGGTATATACAGAGTAGATGAAGGTAACTTTAAAAGAGAAGGCACTAATAGCTAAAGAACTTGGAAGGGCCTCCTGCATAAGGGAATGCTTGAGCTGAGTCTTGAAAAAAGTCAGGGATTTCAGTGAACAGGAAAGGCCCTGAGATAGGAGACTGATAGCTGGAATGCAGAGCGGAATAATGAATAAGACTTTAAAGGAAGGGGTCAGGCTGTGAAGAGCTTTAAATGCCAAACCAATTCTATTCGATCTCAGAGGTAATAAAGAATCGCTGAAGTTTATCAGCTAGTGTTATGTGTGACACAATCACACCCACAAGTAAAATCACTTTGGCAGTATGTGGAAGCTGGTTTGGAGCAGGGAGAAACTTGAGGCAAGGAAAACAGGTGGGAGACTATTAAAGCAGTCCAGGTGAAAGGTGATGAGGGCCTGAACCAGGCTGGGGGCAGTGTGAGTGGCAAGGAGGCATGGCCAAGAGACAGTGCGGAGGTAGAAATGGGGTGAGTGAGACAGAGAGAGGTTGTGAAGATGACACTCAAGTTGCAAACCTGGGTGACTAGGGGGATGGATGGTGATGGCCTAGACAGTATAACAGTGATGCACCCTGTTGCGTTAGGAAGTATTTGATGATTCCCCTGGTTGCAGCAGCTAAATCAATAAACTACAGGAATTCCGTTCCAGAGCCTTTAGATACACTCCACTGTGGTCTGGTTCAAATACTGTTTGAACCATTTTTATTGCAAGGAGCTGCTGTTTAAAGACTCCTTAAGCCAACACCGCCTGGAGTCTAGCAGCAGAGAGGCAGGTGGGGTCATGAGGCATTGCTCTGCCCCTTCCCCTATTCTATGTTTTTTTCCTTCTTCTTTAAGTTCCACACAGTAGTTCTACACTGTACAGCAGCCTTCTCCAGGTGCTATGGATCTCACAGAGCAAAATTCAGCTTGTGGGGTGGGTAGATATGAAGTTTGTGTGAAAGAAAAAGATCTTTTCTCTATCTTTCTCACCTTCTGTTTAGGCTATTCTATGTGTCTTCCACTTCCTTCCCACTCCCCATCCCGATTGTCCTCATACCATCTCTGATGTTTGATGCACAAATCAGCCAGTCAGAAGAGGCAAATCATAGGGAAAGGACGCCAATGAATGCAGCAGATTTTCAAATTATATAAGGCAGTGGCAATTGATGGTGATGAAGAAAAATTGCCAGCAGATGCATCATGATGACCCAATTGACCTAATTCCTCCACCATCATAAGAGAGTCAGGAAATATCACCATTAGCATAAAAATGTTGTTTTTATGAGAGGAGATAGTTCCAGTAGTACATTTTCTGAATTTTATTTTTTTCAAAGGTTGAAGTTTAAACCTGGCAATTTAGCTTGTCAAATATTTGCCCTATCCTGTTTCATGAACTCTAACAAAGTGAATGGCACCATCTCTAAAATATTAACCAAGTTGAACCATTAGCAAAAATAACCAAAATTTTAAAAATCAACTGGAAAATACCATCATCAGCACTTACGATCCCAAATATTAGTAATAAAGAGTTAAAGTTTTGAATTAATAGTCATTAATGTTTTGATTTCAGCTGAAAGTAAGTCTCAAATGGGATGGCCTAGTGATTGGGGTTTGGTCCTATACTATTTAATATTTGCATCAGTGACTTGAATAAAGGCATAAATAGATAAATGGATAAAGGCAAACATATTAAATTTGCAGATGACTAAAGATGGGACAGGTAGCTAACATGTGGATTATATAATGAAGATATTTTTAAAAATCGTGACAGGTTAGAACATCAAATATGATCTAATAAGGTTAATATAATAAAAGAAGTATAAAGTCTTTTACTTAGGTTCAAAATTCAACCAAGGTAGAGGAAACAGAATTAGGCTGTCTGAAAAAGATCTGAGGATTTGAGTGGACTGCAAGTCAGCAGTGTGATATGGCAAAAAAGTAAATGCAATCTCAGGCTACATCAGGACAAACAGCATTTTTTTTTAATTTTTAAAAATTTACTTTAGTTTTAAACATTCATTTCCACAAGATTTTGAGTTACAAATTTTCTCCCCATCTCTATCCTCCTCCACCCCAAGATGGCATGTATTCTGATTGCTCCTTTCCCCAGTCTGCCCTCCCTTCTATCACACCACTCCCCACCCTCCTTACTTTCTTGTAGGGCCCGATAGATTTCTATACCCCATTGTCTGTGTATCTTATTTCCCAGTTGCATGTAAAAACAATTTTTAAACATTTGTTTTTAGAGTTTTGAGTTCCAAATTCTTGCCCTCTTTGAGAAGGCAAGCAATTCAATACACGTTATACATGTGTCCTTATGCAAAACACTTCCACAATACTTATGTTGTGAAACACTAACTATATTTCCCTCGATCCTATCCCATCCCCCTTTATTTAATTTTCTCCTTTGACCCTGTCCCTTTTCAAAAATGTTTGCTTCTGACTACCCCTTCCCTCAATCTGTCCTCCCTTCTATCATCCTCCCCCCACCTTATCCCCTTCCCCCCTACTTTCCCGTAAGGTAAGATACCCAAATAAGTGTGTATGTTATTCCCTCCTTAAGCCAAATCTTATGAGAGCAGGGTTCACTCATTCCCTTTCACCTACCCCCTCTTCCCTTGCTTTATAACTGTTTTTTTCTTGCCACTTTTATGTGCAATAATTTACCCGATTCTATCTCTCCCTTTCTCCTCCCAATGTATTCCTCTCTCACCCCTTAATTATATTTTTTAATATATTATCCCTTCATATTCAACTTACCCTATGCTCGCTCTCTCTCTCTCTCTCTCTCTCTCTCTCCCTGTCTCTCTCTCTCTTTCTCCCCACCTCTACATACAAATATATATATATATGAATATTCACTTCAACTACCCTAATACTGAGAAAGGTCTCATGAATTACCATCTTTCCATGCAGGAATGTAAACAGTTCAACTTTAGTAAGTCCCTTATGATTTCTCTTTCCTGTTTACCTTTTCATGCTTCTTTTGATTCTTGTATTTGAAAGTCAAATTTTCTATTCAACTCTGCTCTTTTTATCAAGAATGCTCGAAAGTCCTCTATTTCATTGAAAATCCATTTTTGGCCCTGAAGTATTATACTCAGTTTTGCTGGGCAGGTGATTCTTGATTTTAATCCCAGTTCCCTTGACCTTCAGAATATCATATTCCAAGCCCTGTGATTCCTTAGTGCAGAAGCTGCTAAATCTCGTGTTATCCTGATTGTGTTCCCATAATACTCAGATTGTTTCTTTTTGGCTGCTTGCATTATTTTCTCCTTGACCTGGGAACTCTGGAATTTGGTGATAATTTTCCTAGGAGTTTTCTTTTTGGAATCTTTTTCAAAAAGCAATTGGTATATTCTTTCAATTTCTATTTTACCCTCTAGTTTGAGAATATCAGGGCAGTTTTCCTTGATAATTTCTTGAAAGATGCTCTAGGCTCTTTTTTTTTTTTGATCATGGCTTTCAGGTAGTACAATAATTTTTAAATTATCTCTCCTGGATCTATTTTCCAGGTCAGTGGTTTTTCCAATGAGATATTTCACATTGTCTCTCATTTTTTTCATTCTTTTGGTTTTGTTTTATAATTTCTTAATTTCTCATAAAGTCACTAGCTTCTACTTGCTCCGTTCTAATTTTTAAGGCATTATTTTCTTCAGTGGTCTTTTGGACCTCCTTTTCCATTTGGCTAATTCTGTTTTTTAAGTCATTCTTTTCCTTTTTGGCTTTTTGGAGTTCCTTTGCCATTTGGGTTAGTCTATTTTTAAGGTGTTATTTTCTTTAATATTTTTTTGGTTCTCCTTTAGCAAGCTGTCGACTAATTTTTCATGATTTTCTTGCATCATTCTCATTTTTCTTCCCAACTTTCCCTCTATTTCTCTTACTTGCTTTTCCAAATCCTTTTTGAATTCTTCCATGGCCTAAGACCAATTCATATTTTTCTTGGAGGCTTTTGATTTAGGCTCTTTGACTTTGTTAACTTCTTCTGGCTCTATGTTTTGATCTTTGTCAACAAAGTAAGATTCTATAGTCTGAATCTTTTTATGCTGTCTGCTCATTTTCCCAGCCAATTACTTGACTTTTAAGCTTTTTATTAGGGTATGACTGCTTCCAGAGTGGAGAGTGCTCTGTCCCAAGCTTCATGGGTTTTGTGCTGCTGTTTTCAGAGCTACTTCTATTCTGAGGTGGTATGATCCAATGAGAGGTGTTTACTCCTCCTGGCCTGTGCTCTGGTCTATGAGTGATCTCAAGCACTCCTTTCTCCCATGGAACTACCAGGAGGACTCCTTCTCCGCAGCTACCACAAGCTCTGCCACACCCACATTCCTCCTCCCCCAAGGACTGCCAACCAAGACTGCGACCCAGATCCAAGCAGGGCAAAGCAAGAGAATCCTGCCTCAGAGCCAGCAAAGAGATGCCTGTACTCCCTCTCTGATCAGCTACTTGATTCCCTTCACCATCTGTGGGCCTGGTGCCACTGCCACTGCTGCTACTGCTGCTGCTGCCACAGCTGTGCCACCTCTGCTGCCCCAGGGCTGGGGTCAGAATGCACTCTTCTCTCACCCAGGTCCAGTAGTTTTTCCACTGACCTGCTACATTGTCTCTGGCATTTGACAAACAGCTTTTAGTAGTATGGCAGTGATACTTCAGCTGTATTTTGCCTTGGTCAGATTACATCTGGAATACTGTGCTCAGTTGCGGGAACCAAACTTTTGGAAGAGCTTTGACAAGCCAGAGGGCATCTGAAGGGCCTTAGGTTCTTTCTGTATGAGGATTGGTTGTAAGAAACGGGAATTTTTAACCTGGAGAAGATAAGGCTCGTAGAGCCATGATAGCTATTTTCCAATATTTCAATGGTTTTCATGTGGAGCAAGACTTAAACACTTTCTATTTGCCTCCAGAGGAGAAATAGGTAGAAGTTTAAACAGAAAATTTAGTCTCGATGTGAGGAAAAACTTCCTTATAATTTGAGCTCTTAAAAAATGGAACATTTGGCCTTGGGAGGCATGGGTTCCCATTTATTGGAAATCTAAACAAAGAGGGGATGACCACTTTTTGAATATGGCATAGAGAGGATTCTTTTTCAGATATAGTTTGGACTATGTGGCCACCAAGGTTCCTTCCAACTCTGAAATACTTTTAATCTCTAAAGGAAGTAACTTTCATAATTCATGAGAATTTATGTATCTAAAGGGAAAGTATGTTTAAATGTGGTATTGGGGGCCAGATAGGCATCCTACAAGTTAATACTCAGTGGTTTCAGAATAAAGATGCTTAGGGAACGTCTGTTGGCAGATTTGTAGCATATGAGGCAAACAGGGAGGTGACAAACATTTATTAAGTGCTTGTTACATGTCATATACTGTACTGTGTGTTGTGCCGAAAAAAGTGAGCGAGACCCAGATATAAATTTAGATGTGGATTTATTGAAGCGCATGACTGTTCAGAGTAATTACTCAAATCAAACAGCCCCGAATAAAGGAAGAGAAAGAGTACTTAAAGGGAAAGAACACAATTAGATTTCCGTGGAGATGGGGACGCAAACAGTGGGACAAGCTGAGGCAGGATCATTTCCGTGGAGATGGGGACACAAACCGGGGGACAACCTGAGGCAGGATGGAGAAACTGAAAGGGGGGGGGTAGGGCATAACATTCCCCACTTTTTTTTCAAAGTGTGTCAGTTCTTTGACACATTCTCAGGGGATTTGTCACAAAAACCAGGGGGACTGGGTTTTGCAAATCAGTAATGGAGATCCCTAATCAATAGTA
>JAQQSZ010003484.1:0-5000 GCA_028646595.1 Phalanger gymnotis
TCATGTACCTAGAAAATAAGACGCACAGGCAATGGGGCATAGAGATTTATCTTGCCCTACAAGAAAGTGGGGGAGGAGGGGATGGAAGGGGAATGGGGGGACAGAGAGGAGGGCAGACTGGGGAACGGGGCAACCAGAGTGTACGCCATCTTGGAGTGGGGGGGGGTGGAAATGGGGAGAAAAATCTGTAATTCAAACGAATGTGAAAATTAATGCTGAAAACTAAAGATGTTAATAAAAAAATTATAAAAAACAAAACAGAACAAAACAAAACAAGATAATAATAATTTTATTTTCTATCATATACAAAGTGCTTGACTAAGCCCTATACATGACATAGGAAATAAGAGAAATACTCCAAGCACTCCAAAAATTTCCATTTTATTCAGAATAAACTTGACTAACATATGTGATAAAAAATTTCTCCCTTTTTTATAAATAAAAATGTATTTTTAAGTTGTAAGAACATAACATTGGACTCACACATGTAATCAACTAGAAATCCAAGTGAGGCCTAGACTTATATGAAGACTACCTGAAGAGTACCAATTATGAACAATATTAATGAATGTGAATGCTCTATTGTATTTCTTGTCATATCATTGTACAGCATGAGATTTTTTAGTGAGTAAATATTAGGTGAATTCTATATCCTGCTCCTCTCCCCCAAAGGACAAGCCTAATGATTGTCTGGCTGCATTGTTTGCTATCTTTTCTGTAAAGATATCTAAAGTGTCTCAAACATACAGATGACGTTTTTATCCACAACACAATGATTTCTTTTAGCAATATGAGTAATAGGCGAATACCTATTAAGCTTTCTGTCCTCCAGTCCACATTATAATCCACTGTGTTGTTAAGTAAAATCGTCTCATTAGCATGGCTTTTGTTTCTTTTGAGTGGAAGTACTTTCAGCTGTTAAGTGCTAAGCCCCAGGCCCAGGGCCCTGTCAGGTGCGAAACCTGTGTGGGTGTGGATTGGTGACTTAGGAGGGGCCAGCTCGGGAACCAATGGTCTCTGGTCACTGAGGCGGGGCTTGAGAATGCCAGAAGCTCAGCTGCGAAGAAAGGTGAGCCAAGAGACAGTTTCAGCGGAAGCAGAAGCTGCTGCTGCGGAGGCAGGAAGCTGCGGAAGCAGGGCTCACCCGTGTGTAGACCAGGAGTGCAAGCAGGAACGTGAGGCCAGTAAAATGATTTGGCTAAATACTATCTTGTTTTTTTGTGGCCTCCTGGTTACTCTTGTGAGGTGGGCTTTCTGGGCCTGGAGTCTTTTTGTCAAGATGTTAGAATGGGGAGGCTGGTTCACGGTTCTGCTGTGGTGGGGCCTAAATAAATTTCTTGTTGTTTTCTTCTTAGAGAATCTCTCATACCTTGCGATTTCGAACCATTCAAACATATACATGATTATATTTGAGATTATAAATTCGGCCTTCCTACTACATCCACCCATTCTTCCTCATCCTGAACTGTTCTTGTCAGTGTCTCTCTAAGAATTTTCTATAGCCAGATAATCTGCTCAACAAGTTGAACACTTCTCTCTTCTCTCTGCCCCCTCCATATATGTGTGTGTGTGTTTATATGTATATGTGTGTGTATATATATATGTGTATGTATGTGTGTGTTTATATGTATATGAATATATGTATATGCATAGGTATATATATACATAGAGATAAACATACACACATATACATACGTATTTAGTGGCTATGATTATGTCATGGATATCATAATTCATTTAACTAGAGTTTTAAGAATTATAATATGGGGATGATGTTGCTCAGGATCCCAAAGAAGAAATTACATAATTTTTCCCCACTTCAACCAAGTATGTGGGTGCCTATAATTTGCCTAATACCATCATCAGTGCCATAGGATACTATGTGAGTGAAGTAATACAGCTAATATGATCCTCGTTTTACAAAGGAAGAAACTATAAGCTTTTAAACCAGGTCTCAAGACATAGTTTGTTCTCACAATGACCTTACCGACTCATGTAAGTGTGTGTGGGGGGTATCTGTTAGGGAGGGAGGGAATGGAGACAAGCCACATAAAAGACAACTAGTGAACCATACAGTATTCTAGAGTATATCTTTATCTTACTAAAATCATTTCCCTAGAAAAGTTAACAGGCAAACCTGATATAACCTTATGCCTTTCAGATTAATAGGTCTCTGAACAGATCATCATTAGAGCTAGGAGAATTATAAATTCCATAAACTGGGACTATATGATTGTGGTTTGTGTTAATGACCCTCACAGGGAGTTTAATAGCATATTATTAAGAAACTTTATCATTGTCAGGGAACAACAATTCCAAACCCAAAATCATATTGTAAAGTGTACAACCCAGTCGTCTTCAATGTTTTATCCCACTGGGTACTTTTCAAAACAAGATTCTAAATGCTTTAGTGTCAAAAGGTACATGGCTACATTGCACTACATTTTCTTTTAATGAGAGTCAATAAATTGCCAGCATATTAACCTCAAACACATCTTAACCTCCTCAGATTGGGAAGTCGTCAGCATTTTGATGATCGATGCTGTGACTAAGGATTGTCTGTTTTACTGTGAACTGTAACATTCCTCTTACTTCTCTGAGATTGGTATCTGGTACTATGTTTTGAGGATGCTGGATTCGGACCTTCCATGACCACGATATTCTGATCCTTCCATTTTTTTATGATGAAAGCAGGTTACTGTTTGAAATCTAGAGTCATTATTTCACAGGCCACCAAATGTCAATCAAATGCTTATAACACTTTCCTCATAAATGGTGACCTGACCTGGCAGCAAAGGAGAAAACACCACTTCAAAACATTGAGTCTTCTCTCATTAAAAAAAAAGCCCATTTTTCTAGTTTTGCCTTTTATTCATTGGAGAACTCTCAACTGCTTTATGCAAGAGAGATCGTATTTACAAGTCTGTTTATGCTTATTTTTCTTCCCTTTACCTTAATTTCTAAAGCCAATACACAGAACAAATTCTCCTTCTAGAGATATTGATTTAACAGCATGAACCTAGCCCAAATGTATTACACTCAATTTCCATCACAGGCTAGATCCTTTTCAGCAAGAACTATTTAACCTTTATTTTATTTTAGTTCTTGTTGTTTTTTTTTTCCTTTTCTTTTATCCCTGCTTCTGGCAAATTTGCTTTTCAAATCAC
The DNA here is from genome assembly GCA_028646595.1 of Phalanger gymnotis. Classification (NCBI taxonomy): domain Eukaryota; kingdom Metazoa; phylum Chordata; class Mammalia; order Diprotodontia; family Phalangeridae; genus Phalanger; species Phalanger gymnotis. Next base: position 3,168 of record JAQQSZ010003484.1, read on the forward strand.
TCAGTAGAAAGAAAAGGATTAAGATGTTGGATTATTGAATACCATGTAAAGAAATATATTATGCATGTCTCATAGAAAACATACCTAGTGCGTATACCTGATGTGAGCCAACGTTATTTACAAGTGCAGGGCAATCTGAAAATTTCGTTATAAGAAGAATTTGCCTCATGGATACTGTAAGGGGGCAATGCTTTAATTTCTCTCCTTTGCCTTTAAGTCTATTAGGCATCCTGCTTCTGCTATTCCCTAACTGTGGGAAAGTATTTCAAATGTCATTAAAATGATTTGGTTGGATGTTTAACAGAACAATTCGCACTGAGAAAGCAGTTCCAAAAAGGAGAAAATAGTTTTATCCAGTAGTTTAATGCATATCACAATATCACAAAGATCAGGAAAACTTTCTGAGGAGCTGCTCACATTTTGAACCCAAGGCATGAACAGACATGAAACTTGTAATGATATTGACTGCAGATGTCCACAGAACTCCATAGCTTTGATATTGTGTAGCAATAGCAAAGGCTAGCCAAACCCAAGACAATGCTTTTCTCATAGTATTTCTCATCTCAACAGGACCCACAAGTGCCAGCAATCTCCCAAGAGAGGTTGCTCTTGGAACATTTCCAAAACAAAGAAATTGGGATAAGCATGCAAGGTTTTGGACGCTTATTCAAGCTGAGCCTTGAACCTTTTGTGGTTCACTCATTCTAAGTTATTATTACTGCATTTTACTTCATGCTGGGAAGCCGTCTAGCACTAAGAGTCTCACACTTTATATTCATCTCTAGAGCATTAAAACTGCTATCGCATCCAAGATTTAATGTCTTTTCAGGTCCTGAGGGGGAGAAGCTCAGATGGCAGAGCACCAGCCAACCACAGGGAAGGTGCAAATTCACAAACACAAGGGTTTTTTTTCTTTTTTTCCCTTTCTCTATTATTGCCAATGAATAGCTTACTAGTAAGGGTCAAATGAGCTGGGGGCTGGTTCAACTGAATTTTTTTGTTAATAATAAAAAAAACATTAAAAGGTTCCAATATCAGGTCAGTCCATGATGCTAGCAGCTGAAAAGCCTGGAACTGGGGCAAACCTTTTCTTCCTGGCTTCAGACAAGCGCAAGTGGTATTTCTATAATTGAATCCTGTTAATATAAAAAGAATTAGAGGCTTAATTTTAATATACCCTGCTATATTATATGATTTAGCAACAGAAAACCATCAATCACAGCATCACATAATCAGCAGATCAGAAGAAAATATTGATCTCTATTTGCCTAAGAATACCTTTTACAACAATCTCAACTCAATTCTACTACTCATTGTCAATAAATTTTCAGTTGATTCAAGGCACATAATGCCATGTTTCAATAGCTTCAATTTAAGAAGATGAACTCTAGAAGTCTCTAGACCCTTCAACATACATAGTCTTGCAAAAGAGAGGAAAGAGGCATAGACACGAGAGAACTAAGCCTAAGCTAAGACACTCTTCTCTCGCCTAAGCAGTGCCTCCTCTCTGCTATCAGATTCTTGCTCAACTCCAAATCCCTTTGGGGCTGATCATATTTCATTTTTATAGATACCATCTAGAGAATGACAAAATTTTCTCCATCATTCCGAACATTTCTCTTGTGCAGAACCATTTCCAGTTCATAAACTGACTCATCGTAGATATCTAAATTGATAAAGCACTTTTCATACTTAGTGGAAATACTTCTGATATATTTGATTTCATAGAGACTTGTTGCATACTGAGCACTTATTTTAGGGTAGGTGATTGATTTACTAAAGTGACCTGTACCATAAATAGATTGAACCTGCATTAGTTTTCTCTGACCTAGG
>JAQQSZ010003484.1:10000-14429 GCA_028646595.1 Phalanger gymnotis
ACATATTCAGTTCAATCCTCCATAACTTCAGCTGAGCCTCTCTTCCTGAGGTATCCATGCTACCTCTGTCTTCTTCTCTTCTTGAAATCGTGTGTGTCCCCTATTGCCCCCTCCCTTAATCTCAATGCAATTCAAATATCATACATAGGTCCACAAGGCCACACTGGATGGATAATGTGGTTATGACATAATTTAGTATGTCATGCATGATGTTTAGAAGTTAAACTACCTGAACATGAAGATAAAAATTTGTGTTGTACCAGTGCATACTTTAAAAAAGACTAAGTAATAAAAAAGTTGGAATTATTTCTTTTAATGTAATGGTAAGTTACTCAGTAGCCCCCCAAAGTGAAGGAGAAATACCATTTTCCTGTGCAAACCAGATATTGACTTCTTCAGCTCAATGTCTCATTATCCAATAAAATGCTGAACATTTTCTTAATTATCTCTTAAAAAAGTAATGAGAGAATATAATAACAATTATCAGCAATATGGTGTTATTCATGATTAGGAAATGAACTAGGCAGTCAGGTAAGTCAACTAGGATTTATTAAGCACATGCTATTTGACAATCACTGTAATGAGCCCTGAGAGAATTTAAAAGAAAGTCCCAAATATGTTCTCTTCCCTCAATGAATTCATATTCCAGTGAAAGACACAAAATGAAAATATCTATAATCTATCTACCTATTTATCTGTTTATCTGTCTCTCTGTCTATCTGGAAAGGCTTCCTGAAAATTTGCATTGAATTTTGAAGTAAGCCAAAGAAATTAAGTACTATAAGTGAGAAAAGTGATCATTGAAGGGGGCATAACCAGAATAAATATATAGAGATGGGAGATGGAGTTTGAGGAAAATCAAGCTGGCCAGTTGTTTCAAAAAATCTGGCTAGCAGCTTCTGTGGGGGTGTAAGATCCACCTACAACCGGCACCCAGAAAGCTGCCAAAGCACAAGTTCTTTTGATCTGCCTTAATAAGGAAAGCAAGGTTAAAGGGGTTGACAAGCTTACTTTAATTCAGCACACAAATATCATTCACTTAGTTCAGGGGAAAAAGCCAGCACCCTGAACTTCAGAACAAAATACAAACAAATTACAAACATCAACAGACAGACCAAATACAGATTCATAGTTACCAACATCTAGGTTCAGCCTGGAAGCTCAGAGAAAGGGCTGGCCCAGAGTCACGCACGCCACCACTGCAGTAGGTAGGAGCTCCAAAAAAGAGACAACCAACCCCTGGTTTTATATCTTTTTCAGGGTCAGGGGTGAGTCACACTCACGTACTTGACCTAGAATCGTCACAAAGAGGTGGGCTTAAACCCACGTGGTCTAAAAACCTCTGCTGTCCCAGACATGTAAACTAGACCCTCCTTGGAGTTAGCCCCACCTTTGGCCCTACCTTAGTTGCCAATCCACACCCACATAGGTTTTACACCTAATAAGGGTTTGGGCCTGGGGCTTAGCACTTAGTATGACTCAATAAAATATGCTGAATTACTCTAAGCAAACAAAAGCCAAACTCTTCAAGGGCACTTGTTGAACTAAGTGCTAAGGAGCCCATTTTGCCTACCAACACACCAGTGCTAGATCATAGACTACATGGAAGGAAGTAAAACGTAAGAAGACTAGAAAGGTTGGATGGAGTTAGGACATAAAGGGCTTTAAATTTAAAAAAAAAGAACATTTTATATTTGTTCCTACATATAATGGAGAGTCTTTGTAGTATATGTAGCAGGTGAGATATGTGTGAAATGGTAGGACCTGAGCTTTAAGAAGATACCTTTGGCATCTGACTGGAAGATGGATTGAAGTGGGGAGATTCATAAGGTAGTGAGACCAGTTAAAAACCTGTTTTAATTGCCTAGACTAGAGGTGTAAGGACCTATACTGGGTTGGTGGCTGTGTTATAGAAGAAAAGGCGATGTACACAAATATTTTTGCGAATGTAGAATTGAGAGTGTATTTTCAATATTCCACTTACTCTTTTCATTATTATCACTAATACTGTCCCCCACAACTCCCTCCCTCAGCCACAAATAAAAGCCCTTCCTTGTACAAATAAGGCACAACAAACATCTGTTGTATTAGTGGCATCAAAAAATTTGTCTCATTCTTCACCTATAGGCCACCATCTCTTCACTAGGTGTTTGAAAATACACTTCATTGTCAAGCAGTGTATTAGATGGAGACTTGCCAGGATGACCTGAGTTTCAGTCTTGCTTCACTCACTGTAAACATGGGCTAGAGGACTTAACCTCTCAATCTGAATTTATTCATTTGTAAAATGTGGATAATAATAGCTTCTACATTAAAGGGTTTTTGTGATGATAAAATGAGTCCATATCCATATCTATACCTGTATACCTTTATATCTATCTCTATATCTTTGTGTATGTGTCTGTCATACACATATGAGTGTATACACACTCATATACACAAATGTATCTATCAATATAAAACTTTCTTCATGCAAGAACAATTTTTTTCTGGCACTTTCATCATTAACCACTCCATATGAAAAGAGCCTAAAGATATAGCATATCATATGAACATGTAAGGTACACAATATAAATATATACAATATACACACGTATACACATGTACACATGTATGTAATTTCCCCACCTGTTTATATTGAATTTAGAAGATGTTTGTGTTTTCTGTTTTTGTTCATTTATGAGATTTTTTTTATAGCCTAGAAGACAGTTTTTGTAAAAATGCCACTTCCAGAAATAGTTACTTTCCTTCCTATACTTATTTAGTAACAAATGATTATCACCTATAGCTTTAATAAAACCCCTCAGATCATTTTTTTTTCATTTTTTTGTAAACTTCTCTATTTCTGAAAGAGGAGTAATAAGGTCCCAAACTCGTACATACTTAAAAAAATGGCCAAAGGATATGAACAGGTAGTTTTCAGATGAAGAAATTATAGCTGTCTATAGTCATATGAAAAATGCTCTAAATCACTTATTGATTAGAAAAATGAATATCAAAACAACTCTGAGGTACCCCATAACACCTATCAGATTGGCTAACATGACAAAAGAGGAAAATGATAAATGATGGAGAAGATGTGGGAAAATTGGAAAACTAATGTTGGTGGAGTTGTGAACTGATCCAACCATTCTGGAGAGCAATTTGGAATTGTGCAGAAAAGACTATAAAAATGTGCATACTCTTCGACCCAGAAATACTGCTTCTAGGGCTGTATCCCAAAGAGATCATATAAATGGGAACAGGACCAACATATACAAAAAATATTTATAGCAGCTTTCTTTATGGTGGCAAAAAATTGGAAATTGAAGGGATGCCCATCAATTGGGGAATGGCTGAGCAAATCATGGTATATGAATATAATAGAATACTATTATGCTATAAGAAATGATGAGTAAGTGGACTTCAGAAAAACCTTGAAAGACTTATATGAACTAATGTTGAGTTAAGTGAGTAGAAATAGAACATTTGTGTTGGTAAACAAAATAGGCTCCTTAGCACTTAGTGCCCTTGAAGAGTTTGGCTTTTGTTTACTTTGAGTAATGCTAAGCCGCAGGCCCAAACCCCTATTAGGTGTAAAACCTATGTGGGTGTGGGGGGCGGAGCCAAGATGGCGACTGGAAAGCAGTAACTGCCGTGAGCTCCCCACCAAGTCCCTCCAAAAACCTATAAAAAAATGGCTCTGAACCAATTCTAGAACTGCAGAACCCACAAAGTGGCAGACGGAAGCAGGTCTCCAGCCCAGGACAGCCTGGATCGTCTCGGGGTAAGGTCCGTCTCAAACGGAACTCCCAGCCCCCAGCTGAGGGGAGCGGAGCTGAGCCAAGCAGAGCCCAGCCCGCGGTGAGGCTGACTGCGGACCAACGAGACCAGGAGTGAAGCCAAGAGTGCCCTAGCATGCTGAATTAGTGAGCTGTGGCATGTACCAGACCACACAACCCACAAACAGCAAAGACTACGCAGAAGGTTAGTGGGAAAAGCTGTGGGACGTGACTGAGTTTGCAGTTCGGCTTCCACCCCTGAGGCAACAGAGGCGGGGCAGCTTTAGAAATTCAGCTGCAGTTGCTTCTGGCAGCAGGCTCATCTGGTGGGAGGAATTAAGTGGCTGATCAGAGCAGGAGTGCAGAGCCTGCTGAAGATTTAAGCCCAGTCTGGGTAGGGGGCTCTTGGGGAAGGAGGAGCTCTGGTGAGGCAGCGCATCCACCCAAACGTGGAACTCTTTAGTCACCCCCCGTTGAAAAACTCAAGGGTTAAGTAAGTTGTCTGGGAACATGGCCAGACGGCGAAAACACACCCAGATTCAGTCTCAGACTCTGAAGTCCTTCTTTGGTGACAAAGAAGACCAAAACATACAGTCAGAAGAAGTTAAAGTCATAGAGCCTACAACAAAAACCTCCAAGAGGGACATGAACTGGTCTCAGGCCATGGA
>JAQQSZ010003485.1:0-14429 GCA_028646595.1 Phalanger gymnotis
CCCCCTGAACTAAGTGAATGATATTTGTATGCTGGATTGAAGTAAGATTGTTAACCCCTTAACGTTGCTTTCTGTAGTAAAGCAGATCAAAAGAACCTGGACTTGCAACATTCTGTGAGCTGGTTGTTGTTGGCTTTTCACCCCCACAGCAAATGCTAGCCGGATTGTTACAACACCCCCCTTATCCTATCCCTGCCCTGCTTTTCTGTAGGGTGAGATATCTAATTGAGTGTGTGTGTTATTTCCTCCTTAAACCAAATCCAATGAAAGTAAAATTCACTAATTCCCTTTCACCTCCTCCCTCCCCCTTTTTTCTTTTCTCCTTTAGGTGAAATAATTTACCCTATTCTATCTCTCCTTTTCTCCTTCTCCCAATATATTCCTTTTTCACCCCTTAATTTTATTTTTTAGATATCATCCCTTCATTTTCAACTCACTTTGTGCCCTCTGTCTATGTATACATATATATTCCCTTCAACTACCCTAATACTGAGAAAAATTTCATGATTTAGAAATATCATCTGCCAATGTAGGAATGTAAACAGTTCAACTTTAATAAGTCCCTTATGATTTCTCTTTCTTCTTTACCTTTTTATGCTTCTCTTGATTTTTGTATTTGAAAATCAAATTTTCTATTCAGCTTTGGTCTTTTCATCAAGAATGCTTGAATCTCCTCTATTTCATTGAAATTCCATTTCCCCCCCTGAAGTATTAGACTCAGTGGTGCTGGTTAAGTAATTCTTGGTTTTAATCCTAGCTCCTTTGATCTCTGGAATATCATATTCCAAGCCCTCAGATCCCTTAATATGTTATCCTGATTGTGTTTCCACAATACTCAAATTGTTTCTTTCTGGCTGACTGCAATATTTTCTCCTTGACCTAGGAACTGTGGAATTTGGCTACAATACTCCTAGGAGTTTTCCTTTTGGGATCTTTTTCAAGAGACAATTGGTGGATTCTTTCAATTTTTATTTTACCCTCTGGTTCTAGAATATCAGGGCAGTTTTCCTTGATAATTTCTTGAAATATGATGTCTAGGCTCTTTTTTGATTATGGCTTTTCAGGTAGTCCAATAATTTTTAAATTATCTGACTTGGATCTGTTTTCCAGGTCAATGGTTTTTCCAATGAGATATTTCATATTGTCTTCTATTTTTCCATTTTTTTCAGTTCTGTTTTATAATTTCTTGATTTTTCATGAAGTCATTAGTTTCCATTTACTCCACTCTGATTTTTAAGGAATTATTTTCTTCAGTGAGCTTTTAGTGACCTTAGCTTCAGTGACCATTTCCATTTGCCCAATTCTGCTTTTTAAGTCATTCTTCTCCTCATTGGGTTTTTGGACCTCTTTTGCCATTTAGATTAGCCCATTTTTAAAGGTGTTATTTTTTCAGCATTTTTTAAAGTCTCAGCAAGCTGTTGATTCATTTTCCATGATTTTATTCCACATTCTCATTTCTGTTGCTAATTTTTCCTCTACTTCTCTTACTTGATTTTCAAACTCATTTTTGAACTCTTCCATTGCCTATGACCAATTCATATTTTTTTGGAGGCTTTGGATGTAGGAGGCCTCCTTTGGCCAGATCTGTGCCAGCATGTTCCATTCTGGATTGCACTCTGCTACCAGCCCAGTGCAATAGCCCCTTCCTATCAGCATTCCAGGTTATCTTGGGTTGGATATTTGCTTCACTCTGTCATTTTGTGGGTTCTGTAGCTCTGTAATTTGTTTAGAGTCATTTTTACAGGTGTTTGGAGGGGTTTGGGGGACAGTTCAAGCAAATCCATGCTTTTACTCTGCCATCTTGACTCTACCTCCCAATTTATATTTCGCTTTGGAGGCTTTAGATGTAGGAGCTTTGATTTTGCAGTCTTCTTCTGCGTCTGTGTTTTGATATTCCTTGTCACCATAATAATTTTCTGTAGTCATAGGGCTTTTCCATTGTTTGCTCATTTTCCCAGCCTATTACATGACTTTTAACTGTTTGTTAAAGTAGGGCTCTGCTTCGAGGGTGATAGGTGCCCTGTCCCAAGATTCAGAGATTTTATGCAGCTATTTTCAGATATATTTTTAAGAACCTATAAGTTTTCAGTTCTTCCAAGGCAGTATGATCTAAGGAGAGGTGTTTACTACTCTCATAGGCTGTGTTTTGGTCTATGAATGACCACAAGAACTCTTTTCTTCCTTAGAATTGTGAGGAGGGTCCCCCCTCCACAGCTTTGTATTTTTGCAAGCTCTGGTGTGCTAGTGCTCCTCCTCACCCTGGGAGTGCTATCTAGAACTGAAGTTCTATGTCTATCTGAGTATGGAGAAAGCAACAGATTCCTACCTCAGTGCTAGTAAAAAGACCTCTGTAATCTCCTTCTGACCAGTTGTTTGACTGTCTTACCATATCTTGGCTGAGAACTCCAGAAGCACCCACTGCTGCTGCTGCGGCTGCTGTGACTGCTGTGGCTGGTGCCACAGCCAGTCCCAAGACCTGTTCTTTTTTTTTTTTTCTGGAGCTTGGTCTGTGCTTGTGTGGCCTGTGCTGGACTGTACTCTTCTTTTACCCTGGTGCAACAAGCCTTTCCTGCTTCCCTTGCAAATTTTCTCAGTGTAGATGTTTGCTTCACTATGTGGACTCTACTGCTCTAGAATTTGTTTAGAATGATTTTGAAGGTATTTTGGAGGGGTTTAGGCAAGAGCTCCACCATCTAGGCTCTGCCAGATGACTATCGTTTTTCTAGTCTTCTGGGGGAGATAAGTCTTCATTCTCTCTCTTAGGAGCCAAGGTAAAGCATTTGGCCCAGTTGGGATGTCTTGGCCAAGAGCGATATCTTGGCATGGGAGACATCTTCCTCTATGTCATCATTCTCTGCACACCAGCAATTTTGGAAAGATGATACTATTAAATTTCTGGGCAAGGGAAATAAAACCATGAAGGATAAAATTTCTCAGTACCAAAATAGAAATATACGTCTCTTTATTTAATAAGACCCTCAAGTGGAGGTTACACCTACTGTAAGAACACCTACTGCTGACCTTGCTCCTGCCTGTCACCCATAGAAAATTTCCTCTACACCTAATACTTCATATTATATTGATGATATGGATAATTGGCATCTGAAAATTTTAGTCAACCAGGATATTTCCTTCTTTTGTGAAAACAAGGCTTAAATTCTGCATTTAAATATCGGGAATTTTTCTGATTAAGGACTGACAACCACTTTATGTGGTTCATTTGATTGATTTTGTAACATCTGGTGAGTCAGCTGTGGATGAGTTTCCTTAGAAGGGAAAACTAACAAAACATTACAGAAAACTTGAAAGCTTGTTGTTTCTTCAAAGAAAATTCTTTGGTTTAGAAAATCTTTTGGCAAGACAAGATGAAAATTGAAGAAATAAAACAGAAAAATACCATATTACAGAAAGCTTTTGAGATAAATTGGCATCTGCAAATTGAATGGGGAGTAAATTTAGGCTGTCCCCTGAAGTGTGCCAACTGAAGATGAATTGATCACTAGTCAAGATGCAGTAGAAAGTATTTCATCTTTGTGTGGGATGATGGATAGATGGACCTCCAATGACCTATTTAGCTCTAATATTTGATGATTCTGTAATTGTAGAAGTTATATTCCACAAGAAGACATAGAGAACAACAAAAAATTCAGAATAGAAATCTGAAGAACTCAATTAGTTTAAAAAAGAATTTGAAAGGAGTTTGAAAGTCCTACTATAAAGAGAGGACAATGAGAAGTATTCTTTTTTCTAGCAAAGTAATAGCAAACTACAGTGAAGTTGAAAAAGGCTATATCTGCATACTGGAGCATTGCACTTTTCCTTATGTTTGCCCTCCTATTTGCAAAAAATCTCAGTAGATTCAGACTCTACATTCAGATTTCCTTAGTGAACACTGACAGATGGAGGATGTACCTATAAAATCTGTGCAGAGCGTAGCTCCACACAACAAATGGAGAACCTCCATTAACAGGTATAAGTTAACAACATACAACCATGGAGGGGTTTGTTCTTGGTTCAGCTATTTCCATAGCAGACTATGCAGTAATATTAAAATAGTTATATAATTGGCATAAATCTTTTTGTAGACTTTCTAAACTAATTGGTCACTCATTATTCTGTGCCTTCCTATGAATTTCATTTTGTGTGTTATAAAACATTATTCTGAGAAGAGTTTCGCAGGTTTCACCAAACTCCCACAGAGGTCCATAACATATAATAGGTCACTAAATCCAATCTATCTTGAATCAAGATGGACAAACAGGAGATTTAGGACAAACTGAAGACATACAACTTTATGGAGGTGAGACTTTGAATAAGTATAATCCTTCTTCCCCATTACAATTATCATGGATTATGCTGCCCACTTAGTCTTCTCTTCTTCCAGCTAAACTTTCCCAGCTCCTTTAATTTTCACATGGGTTTATCACCCTAAATGCAAAACCTCACTGGGACCAGTAAATTCCCCAAATTGCTTCTTTAAAAATTTATTTATTTTCAGTTTTCAACATTCACTTCCACAAGATTCTAAATTCCAAATTTTCTCCCATCTCTCTCCTTCCCCCATTCCAGTACAGTGTGCATTCTGATTACCCCTTTTCCCAGTCTGCCCTCCCTTCTATCACATACTCCCACCCTTTTCCCTTACCTTCTATTTTCCATTACCCCATTGCCTCTGTATCTTATTTCCCAGTTGCATGTAAAACAATTGTTAACATTCATTATTAAAGCCTTGAATTCCATATTCTCTCCCTTCTTCCCTCCCCACCTACCTTCACTGAGAAAGCAAGAAATTCAATATAGATTATGCATGTATAGTCACGCAAAATACTTCCATAGTAGTTATATTGTGAAAGACTAACTATGATTCTCTCTATCCCATCCCACTCTCCATTTATTCAGTTCTCTCCTTTGACCTGTTCCTTTACCCCTTTCCCCAATCTACTGTCCCTTCTATTATCTCCCCTCTCTTATCTCCTTCTCCCCTGTTTTCCTTTAGGATAAGATAGATTTCTATATACAATTGAGTGTGCACATTATTCCCTTCTTAAACCAAATCTGATGAGAGTAAGGCTCACTTATTCCCTCTCAACTACCCCCCTCTTCTCCTCCATTGTCAAAGCTCTTTCTTGCCTCTTTTATGTGAAATAATTTATTGCATTACTCTTTTTTTGTGTAGCTAAACTTTTATTTGATTTCTGGCAGCCTCTTATTTTTTGGCCTTTGGAGCAGCTGCTTTCTGGTCAGGGGCTGCCTTCTGGGCAGGTCCTTTCTGGGCAGGTCCCTTCTTGGCTGGGGCCTTCTGGCCGGAGGCTTTCTGACCCTTCTGGGCAGGGGCTGCCTTCTGGCCCTCAGCCTTCTTTGAGGGGATCTTCTTGGCAGAGACCTTTGCAACAAGTGCCTTCTGGGCAGCTCCCTTCTTAGGAGAGCCCTTCTGGGTGGATGCTTTCTGGAGCTTCTTCACTTCATGCTTGATAATTCTGTTTGTCATTTTCTTAGCCTTCATGACTTTGTAATGGTCAAAATCTGTCATCTTAGCTTTCCTCTCTCTGGCTTCAATCTTCTTGGCCCATCTTGTGGCTTTCCATTTTGTATTGATCTTTTCTTTCTCCCAAGCAACCTGGACATACTTCTGACAAGCACTGTGGGGGAACTTCAGCACGAAGTCTGTAAGTTGCATACATTTAAATGGCATGGCCTGCCTCCTCACACCACTGCATGGGACATCAACCAAAGCCCTGTTCTGGTCAATAACATCCACAATAGCTACCAGCTTGCCAGCATGCGGCCCAAAGGAGATGTAGGCCACCCGGCCGATCTCCACATAGCACTTGAATACCATGTTGGTGGCGCCGAACGAGAGCTGCATTACCCTTTAAGGAGGTGATTGGTGGATTCTTTCCATTTCTCTTTTACCCTCTGGTTCTAGAATATCAGGGGAGGTTTCCTTGAGAATTTCTTGAAAGATGATATCTAGGTTCTTTTTTCGATCATGGTTTCAGGTAGTCTAATAATTTTTAAATTATCTCTCCTGAATCTATTTTCCAAGCCAGTTGTGTTTTCCAATGAAATCTTTCATATTGTCTTCTATTTTCTTAAATTCTTTTGGTTTTGTTTCATAGTTTCTTGATTTAGCATAAAGTCATAGCTTGCATTTGCTCCATTCTAATTTTCTATAATTTTGTTTAAATTTTCTGTTTACAACCCTCATTCCACAAGTTTTTGAGTTCCAAATTTCTTTCCCTCCCTCTCTTCACCCCTGCACCTCAAGATGGCATGTAGTCTGATATAGGTTCTACATATACCTCATAAAATCATTTACATAATAGTTCAGTTGTAAAGAATTATAACCAATGGAATGAATCATGAGAAAGAAGAAACAAAACCAAAAAAAAAATGAAAAAGAGAGAGCAAATAGTTTGCTTCAATCTGCATTCAGACTCCATAAATCTTTCTCTGGATGTGGATAGCTTTTTTCTGTCATGAATCTTTTGGAGTTGTCTTTGAACCATACATTGATGGGAAGAACCAAGTCTATCAAAGTTAGTCCTTACAGATACCATGTGTCTGCAATTATGTATAATGATCTCCTGGTTCTGCTCCTTTCACTCAGCATTAGTTCATATACTTCTTTCCAGGTTATTATGAAGTTTATCTGCTCCTCATTTCTTGAAGCACATGAGTATTCCCTTACATTCATGTACTATAACTTATTTATCCATGTGCCAATTGATGGGCATCCCCTCAATTTACAATTCTTTGCTACCACAAAAAGAGCTGCTATAAATATTTTTGTACACACTTGTCCCTTTCCCACTTGTGTGATCTCTTTGAGATACAGCTCTCTAATTGATATTGCTTGGTGAAAGGATATGCACATTTTTATAGACCTTTAGGAATAGTTCCAAATTGCTCTCCAGAATGGCTGGCTCAGTTCACAACTCCATTAAAAATGTAACAATGTTCCAATTTTCCCAAATCCTCTCCAAAATTTATGATATTCTGTTTTTTTCATGCCAGCCAATCTGACAGGAGAGATGTGGTACCTAAGAGTTGTTCTGATTTGCATTTCTCTGATCAATACTGATTTTAACAACAATGTTGTTAGCAGCTACTGTAACTGTGTAAGACCAAAAGTAACAGCATGAGGAAGGGCTGCCAACACAGTTCTTTGATCTGCTTTTCTAAGGAAAGCAACTTTAAGGGGTTAATTAAACATACATATATCATTCACTTAGTTCAGAGGGGAAAGATCAGCTCCCTGAACTTATGGGCAAATAAAAACAAAAATTACAAATCATGTACATTGTCAATTAATCAAATAACACAAGCCAGTCTATTAATAGCAATACATTTTTACCAGAGAAATACCAACAGATATCTGTCTGGGTTATCAAAGCTGGGGATGCTGTTTTAATGGCTTGCTCAGAGTTTCATAATTTTTTCAATGAGTATATCCCCAAAAGTCAAATGCTAACCTTCCAGTACAGATATCCTGTTCAGGACCCTGAAGGCTTAAGGCTCATCATTTAGGGTGTGGGAAACCAAGGTGTGGGAAAGCACCACATCATATACAAATCACTGACTCTCCATTGTCCCAGTGCTCAGAAACATTCCAAGACAAAAGATCCCACTTTACCTGCCCCATTCAATCAAAGGCCAGACTCATTAAAGGTACTCGATAGTGGAAAAAAAATCTGCCCTGATTATCATTATAGTCATTTACAGAATGTTTTGATATGGCTATAGATGTCTTTAATTTCTTCCTCTTAAAACTGCCTGTTCATATCCTTTGACCATTTCTCAATTGAGAAATGACTTTAAATTTTACTCAATTCCCTGTATATTTTAGATATGTGGTTTTTATCAAAGACACATATTATAAAGATTTTTTCCCAATTTTCTTCTTCCCTCCTAATCTTTGTTGCATTGGCTTTGTTTGTACAAAACTTTTCAATTTAACATAATCAAAATTATTCATTTGCATTTTGTAATGCCCTCTGTCTCTGAAGTTCAGGGTACTGGCTTTTCTTCCTGAACTCAGTGAATGGTATATGCATGTTTGATTAAAATGAGATTGTAACCCCTTGAGGCTGCTTTCTTTAGAAAAGCAGATTGAGGAATCTGTGCTGGAAGCTCTTGTTGCTGATCTTGTTGGATCTTATACCCCTACAGCAGCTGCTAGCTGCATTGTTGTTACAGCCTGCGCTGTGAACTTGAGAACAAATTCAAATAGAAATTACAAACAGAAAATATCAATGGATCAAATAACACAATTTAACAGACAGGCTTTTTCTAATCAAGATATCACATATATAGTTACCAAAAAGAGAAGCACCCACATCTGGGTTTTCTTCAAAGCCAGGGGGCTCCAGTGGCTACCTAGAGTCTCTACACTAACACTCTTCCAGTGAGTGAGAGCCTCAAACAAAACGCTAGCCTCTGAGTTTATATACCTTCTTCAGGGACAAAGGGCATCACAAACATGTGACTCAAACCCATATAAACTAGGCTTTCCCTAGAGGTAAGCAGGTCATCAAAGACTACTGATACAATCAAAGAAACAAAGGCCTGGTTCCTCAAAGGCACTTTAGAGCATAACTGCTCCAAAAGAGAAAAGAGTGGAAAAAGTCCCACCCTGCTTAACCTTACAAATCTGATGTAGCTTCTACATATACCTTCACATTAAACTTATTTTCACAATAGCCGAGTTGTAAAAAAATTGTAACTAAAGGAAGGAACCAAAGACACAAAACCAAAAAAGGGGATAAAAAGAGAGAGAGAGCAAATAGTTTACCTCAATTTGCATTCAGACACTGTGGTTATTTCTCTGGATGTGGACAGCTTTTTCCATCATGAGTCCTTTAGAGCCGTCTTTGTTCCTTTCATTGTTGAAAGGAGACAAGTCTAGCAAAGTTAGTCCTTACATATACTGTGTCTGTAATTGTGTCTAACATTCTCCTGGTTCTCCTCCCCTCACTCAGCATGAGATCACATAAGTCTTTCCAGGTTTTTATGAAGTCAGTCTGCTCCTCTTTTCTTATAGCACAATAGTATTCCATTACATTCATATACCACAACTTGTTTATCCATTCCCCAATTGATGGGCATCCCTTTGATTTACAATTCTTTGCCACCACAAAAAAGAGCTACTATAAATATTTTTGTACATACAGGTCCTTTCCCTACCGGTATGATCTCTTTGGAGTAGAGCCTTAGAAGTGATATTGCTTGGTGAAAGGGTATGCACATTTTACAGCCCTTTGGGCATAGTTATAAAATGCTCTCCAAAATGGTTGGATCAGTTCACAACTCCACCAACAAAGTAACAGTGTTCTTATGTTCCCACATCTGCTCCAACATTTATCATTTTCCTGTTTTCTCATGTTAGCTAATCTGACTGGAGAGATGTGGTATCCAAGAGTTGTTTTGATTTGCATTTCTCTAATCCATAGTCATTTGGAACATTTTTTCATATGACTATCGATGTCTTTAATTTCTTCCTCTGAAAACTGGCTGTTCATATCCTTTAGACTTGTAGTCTAATACATTTGACTCAGTTCCTGTATATTTTAGAGACAAAACTGTTATCAGACACACTGGTTGTAAGAATTCTTTCCCAGTTTTCTGCTTCCCTCCTAATCTCGGTTGTGTTGGCTTTGTTTGTACAAAATTTTTCAATTTAACATAATCAAAATTATGCACTTTGCATTTTGTAACACTCTTTATCTCTTATTTCATCATGAATTCTTCCCTTCTCCATAGGTCTGACAGGTAAACTATTCCTTGCTCTCCCAAATCGCTTATACTATCAGCCTTTACATCTAAATTGTGAACCCATTTTTACTTTATTTTGGTATACAATGTGTGATATTGCTCTATGCCCACTTTATGCCATACCATTTTCCAGGTTTCCCAGCAGTTTTTGTGAAATAGTGAGTTCTTCTGCCAGAAGCTACACTCTTTGGGTTTATCAAAAGGTAGATTGCTATAGACATTGACTACTGCATCTTCTGTACCTGACCTATTCCACTTATGCACCACTCTGTTTCTTAGCCAGCACCAAGTGGTTTTGATGAGCGCTGCTTTATAATACAGTTTAATATCTGGTATGGCTAGGCCACCTTCCCTAGCATTGTTTTCATTAATTCCCTTGATAATCTGGAACTTTTGTTCTTCCAGATGAATTTTGTTATTATTTTATCTAGCTCTATAAAATAATTTTGGTAGTTTGATGGGTACAGCACTATATAAGTAAATTAATTTAGGTAAAATTGTCATTATTGTATTAACTTGGCCTATGCACAAGCAACTATTTATTTATATCTGACTTTACTTGTGCAAAAAGTGTTTTGTAAATGTTTTCCTATAGCCCCTGGGTTTGTGTAATAGTAATTAGAGTGAGCCTTTTTTTTTTTTACTATGTTCTCTTTTGGAATGCTGAGGTAATAAAATACTTTCCATGAGTCTTGCCTTTCAAATGTAATGGCAAGCAAAGTGAGACTTTTTGATTTTTTTTGTTTGAGAGCTTCTCAACACTGCAGTAATCAAGTGCCTTCGAGGTTTTGATTGAATCGAGAGGCTTTGATGACCTGCTTAAGAAACAAGAAAGACACAGGCGCCAGGCCCCATGCCCTTTTGCAAAGGAGGGACTCAGCCCCAGGGACCTGAGATGTTTATATAATATCTGAGGTTGGAGTTTTGTTATATTTTTGTAAATATTCATCTATTTCCCTAAGATTGTCAAATTTATGAGTATGCAATTGGGCAAAATAATTTCTAATTTTTTTTTCATTTCTACTTCTTTGGAAGTGAATTCACCCTTTTCATTTTTGATACTCATAATTTGGTTTTCTTCTTTCTTTTTTTAAATCAAATTGACCAAAAGTTTATCAATTTTATTGGTTTTTTCATAAAACAAGCTCTTTGTTTTATTTATTAGTTCAATGGATTTCTTGGTTTTATTTTTATTAATCTCTCCTTTGGCTTTCAGTATTTCTAATTTGGTATTTAATTGAGGATTTTCAATTTGTTATTTTTCTAGCTTTTTCAGTTGCATGCTCAATTCATTGATTTTTTTTTCTCTATTTCAGTCATGTAAGCATTCAGAGATATGAAACTTCCTCTCAGAATTTCTTTCACTGCATCCCCTAAGTTGTAGTATGTTGTCTCATTATTGGCATTCCCTTGAATGAAGTTATTGAGTTTTTCTATGATTTGTTGTTTTACTCACTCATTTTTTTTTTAGATTATTTAGTTTCTAATTAAGTTTTGGTCTATCTTGCCATGGTCCATTATTACAAATAATTTTTCTTTGCAGCATGATCTGAAAAGGATACATTGACTATTTCTGCCTTTCTGCACTGAATTGTGAGGTTTTTATGCCCTAGTACATGGTCAATTTTTGTGTATGTGCCGTGTACCACCGAGAAAAAGATATATGCCTTTCTATCCCCATTCATTTTTTTCTCCAGAGGTCCATCATATCAACCTTTTCTAAAATTCTATTCATATCCTTAATGTTTTTCTTGTTTATTTTGAGGTTAGATTTACCATATGCAGAGAGAGGAAGGTTGAGGTCCCCCACTGGTATAGTTTTCCTGTCTGTTTCTTCCTGTAACTCCCTTAACTTCTCCTCTAAGAATTTGGATACTAAACCACTTTGCGCATATATGTTAAATAATGATATTACTTTATTGTCTGTTGGTGCCTTTTAGCAAGGTATAGTTTCCTTCCCCATCTCTTTTAATTATATCTATCTTGTTTTTTTTTTGTCTGAGATTAGGATTCCCACCTCTGCTTTTTTCACTTTAGCTGAAGCATAATACATTCTAATCCATCCTTTTCCCTTTACCCTTTGTATATCCCCCTGGTTCAAATGTGTTTCTTGTAAACAACATATTGTTGATTGTAGTTTTTAATCCAATCTGCTATCTGCCTCCATTTTATGGGAGAGTTCATCCCAGTCACATTCACAGTTGTGATTACTATCTGTGTTTTTTTTTCCATCCTATCCACCCCCCCCCCCGTTAATGCTTTTATTCCTCCCATCTCCCTTACCCTCCTCAAAAGAATTTTCTTTTAACTACCACCTCCCTCAATATCCCCTCCCTGTCAGGCCACCCCTTATCTTACCCTTTTCCCCTACTACTTCTTCTCTCCCTTCTAAACCCTCCACTTGTGTTTCTCTTTCCCTTCCTACTGCCTGTAGGGCAAGTTTGATTTATATACTTAGCAGAGTATGTTATTCCCTCCTTAAAGCAAATCCAATTAGAGTAAAGCTCAAAGACTGCTCTTCTTTACTTTATGCTGCCACCCTCCATCTATCAATTCATTGATTTCCTTTTTCTCTATTTCATTCATATAAGTATCCAGAGACATAAAATTAAATTAAAATTAAAAGAGATACCCCTTTTATTTGTTGTAATAACTCAAGATTGACATATATATCAATATAACCATATATAAGGATGTAAACAATTTTCTCTTATTGAATAACAAAAGTTTTTTTTTTCCTATTTACCTTTTTAAGTCTCTCTTGAGTTTTGTATTTGATGATCAAATTTTCCATTGAGCTCTGGCCATTTCATCAGGAAGGTCTGGAACACCCTTATTTCCTTGAATTTCCATCTCCTTGTCTGAAAAGTTACACTCATTTTTTGCTGGGTAGCTGATCCTTGGTTGTAGTCCAAGCTCCTTTGCCTTACAGAATATTATATTCCAATTCCTCCTGTCTTTTAATGTAGAAGTTACTAGGTCCTGCATGATCCTGCTATAGTACTGTGATTTTTGAATTATTTCTTTCTGGCTGCTTGCAATATTTTGTTCTTGACTTGATAATTCTGGAATTTGGCTACAATATTTCTTGGATCACTTTCAGGGGGCAATTGGTGGATTTTCTGATGAATATTTTAGTCAGTGGTTCTAGGATCTTGGGGCAATTTTCCTTGATGATTTCTTGGAAGATACTGTCTGGGCTCTTTTTTTCATCATGGCTTTCTGGAAGACCAATAATTCTTAGGTTATCTCTCTTGGATCTATTTTCCAGGTCTGTTGTTTTTCAAATTAAATATTTTATGTTTTCTTCTATTTTTTTCATTCTCTGGATTTTGTTTGACTGATCCTTGATGCCTCATAGAATCATTAGCTTCTACTTGCCCAATTCAAATTTTTAACAAATTGCTTTCTTCAGATGGCTTCTGCATCTCTGTATCTATTTGCCCAATTTTACTTTTCAAGGAGTCATTTTTTCATCTTAGGTTATGTAATATTTCTTTTGCCTCTCTAATCTTGCTTTTAAAATTCTCCTTGAGCCCTTCCTGGAATGCTTTTTGGGCTTGAGAAGAGATCATATTCCCTTTTTAGGTTTTGTATGCAGACATATTGTCAATGCTGTCCTCTTTTGAAATCATATTTTGATCTTCTCTTTCCCTGTAATATGATTCTGTTTTTTTTTTACTTTTCTAGTTTGCTTCTTCAAGTTGGTTGCCTTTTTCCTGGCTTTTAAAAGTGGATCTCTACTTCTGGGGTACAGTGTCCCAATCTTCTTGTATTGGTAGCTAGAGGCTTGGCTATTAGCTTTGGGTTCTGTGGCCTCTGATTTTATCATCTAGAAGCTATATAATGCTGGAGCTCCCCTGGTGCTGAGCTGGAGCTGACTGCTGTGTGCCAAGGTCCAGGCCCAGTGAAATCTTTCTGAGTTTCCCTGGGATTACAGTGAAGCTCACAGCATGAGCTATGGAGAAGGATTGGTCTGTCTGCTAGAAGTCTCCTCTTTCCCTATGGCTGCCTTATACAGCATGATCTCATCCAGAGGTCTGTGCTGGTGTCTGCCAATTTCCCTGGCTGTGCAAAGGCATGCCTGGGGTACTGGTGTTAGCACTTAAAAAAAGGCCCACCCATGGAGCTCAGGAACTCCTGCAGGTCAGCTGATGTGGTGCTTGCTGGCATATCTCTCTTCCTGCACTGATCTCCTTCCAACACAGCAAGATGGTCCTGTCTCCCTACCTCCCTGAGCTAAAAGGCTGCTGTGTCCCTTCTTCTGGCTTCACTATTGCTGGGTTTTTCCTAGGTCAGTATTTTCTGAGTTACTCAAGGGAGAGGTGAGAGCGCTCACTTGGTCCTCTTGGCTCTCAGAAGTTCAAGAAGGAGACTTTGAAATATTCAGTCTGTGGGCTGATAGCCCTAAGAGTAGCTGCTGCTGCATCTGAGCTTCTGTCTCACCTCGCTCTGACAGACTCCCACAAACTCCCGTCCTGCACTGAGAGGCCTGGGTATCATCACTGGGGCTGTGATTCAGCTTGCTCAGGTTGCTCCTGCTCACTTTTTAAGAGGTAGCTGAAAGAATTTGTGAAAAAGCTCGGGTATGTCCCTACTTTCACTCTGCCATCTTGGCTCTGACCCCTAGAGTTAATTTTTGCAGGTATTTTGAA
>JAQQSZ010003486.1:0-14428 GCA_028646595.1 Phalanger gymnotis
AGAGGAAAAATTGGGAAGAGAAATGAGAGAGATGCAAGAAAACCATGAAAAACAAGTCAACAACTTGCTAAAGGAGACCCCAAAAAATACTGAAGAAAATAACACCTTAAAAAATAGACTAACTCAAATGGCAAAAGAGCTCCAAAAAACCAATGAGGAGAAGAATGCCTTGAAAGGCAGAATTAGCCAAATGGAAAAGGAGGTCCAAAAGACCACTGAAGAAAATACTACCTTAAAAATTAGACTGGAGCAAGTGGAAGCTAGTGACTTTATGAGAAATCAAGATATTATAAAACAGAACTAAAGGAATGAAAAAATGGAAGACAATGTGAAATTTCTCATTGGAAAAACCGCTGACCTGGAAAATAGATCCAGGATAGATAATTTAAAAATTATTGGACGCCTGAAAGCCATGATCAAAAAAAGAGCCTAGATATCATCTTGCAAGAAATCATCAGGAAGAACTGCCCTGACATTCTAGAGCCAGAGGTAAAATAGAAATTGAAAGAATCTACTGATTGCCTCCTGAAAAAGATCCCAAAAAGAAAACTCCTAGGAATATTGTCACCAAATTCCAGAGTTCCCAGATCAAGGAGAAAATAGTACAAGCAGCCAGAAAGAAACAATTTGAATATTGTGGAAACACAATCAGGATAACACAAGATGTAGCAGCTTCTACATTAAGGGCTTGGAATATGATATTCCGGAGGTCAATGGAGCTAAGATCAAAACCAAGAATCACCTACCCAGCAAAAATATAGTTAGTCTTTCACAACATGAGTATTGTGGAAGGGTTTTGCATAATGATACATATGTGGCTGATGTTGAGTTGTTTGCCTTCTTAGGGAAAGGGTGGGTGGGGAGGGAAGAGGGGAGAGAATTTGGAACTGAAAGTTTTAAAAGCAGATGTTCAAAAAATAAAAGTTTTTGCGTACCACTAGGAAATAAGATACAGGCAAGGGGGCATAAAAATCTATCTTGCCATAAAAAAGTAAGGGAAAAGGGGATGGGAGGGAGTGGGGTGACAGAAGGGAGGGTTGACTGGGGATTGGGGCAATCAGAATATATGCCATCTTGGAGTGGGGGAGTGTAGAAATGGGGAGAAAATTTGTAATTCAAACTTTTGTGAAAATTAATGGTGAAAACTAAAAATCTTAAATAAATAAATAATGAATTGCCCCCCCCTCCTCCCCAAAAAGAAAACATCATCAAACAGACTAAGTAATTTACCCAAGGTGATCCAGCTCCTAAGTGGCAGAACTTGGCTTAGAGACCTTATAGACCTAGATATTCTCATACTAATTTCAAGCTTTCTCTGAGATTTGGGTCTTCTGGCTTCTTTCTGAGCACTCTCTAGTCTCACAAGGGACCATGGGGCTCAAAACTTGCCGTTCTCTGATATCAGATCTCTTCAGGGTTTATTGACTTTGGAAACCATGGAAATGTTGAGATCACTCAAGCTCCAAAATCTTGAACCTTTGGGCTTGGGTTTGAAGTCCTTCCTGCAACAAGACCCCACCAGCTCCAGCATTCAAGCTGTCTACATTACAAAACCCTTCAGGGTTCCTCACCTGAAATCTTAAAATGCAACAAACAGCACAAATCATATTCTCCCTTGAACTCAGTAACATACACAGATACCTAAACTCACACAGTCCTTACTGTAACCCACCTGCTCTGTTCACACATTCTGAATGCCAATAGCCACTGTTTTCTTAATCACAGCTTAGAAGGTCAGCTCACCACAGCTACTCCACCCTTCCTCCCCTCCATGGTTCATGGTTCATGGTTCATGGTTCGTGAACCTAGACCGATCCTTTATAACTTGGTGGTAGTGGTGGTGGTATTGTGTGTGTGTGTGTGTGTAAATTAATAACTATTCCTAAGCTGTATTGCTGCCATCTGCCTTGCCCCAGGGCTCTTAATTCTCATGCCCTGGTCTCCATTTGGAAACTGTTATCTTTTCAGTAAAATGGGAATACTTGTACTACCTACCTTATTACTTATGGTAAGGGAAGAACTATTTTTGAAAGAAAGCACAAATAAATGCCCTTAAGAAACTCATCAAACTCTAGGTTGAAGCAAACTTTTTATCTAATTTATTTTAACACCACTTTCCCCCAGAGACTGTAGCTAGTGTTACTGCAGTTTTAAGATGCAATGGAATATTGGATAGTAATAATTTAACTGTCATTCTGGAGAAACTGATGTGATAATTGAAGAGACAGGACAAGACTAAGGATTTATTTCCTAAGACAATTGGGTATAACCTTTTTCTTTACAAGGAAGCATGAAGAGAATTCTTGAGAAAAGCTTTTAAGTGGTATCCTGAGAGAAGTGAATAGTGGGATTAAGTTTCTAGAATTGAGAAGTCAGAAGCAGTTAGAGTGGTTAAAGGTGACTTTGGTAGTGATCTTTCTCACTACTGATATATTATAAATAATTATTTTTGTTTGTTTTACCCTTTGTATAGCCAGTAACCTTGATGTTTTAGGCCTAAGAGATTAGAAGGTTTGAAATAACACTTGTGGGAATAGAATAAAAAGAAAATTAAAAATATTTAATGAACCTGGGAAGGGGCTCAAAGCTAAATATTTAATTAATGAGAAAGATGCTGCACTACTAGTAATTAATGTGGAAATGCTGGAACATACCTTAGAACTTGTAGTGAGAATAAATGGAGAAAATGCAGTAGTAATTGGTAGAGATAATCATCCCCACTTGGGATATGCATAAATATATATTCTAAGCCTTTATTGTGACAGACTAGCTAGGTAGCCCAGTGTTGGACCTTGAATCAAGAACCTGAATTCAAATCCTACCTCAGACACTTACTAGCTGTGTGACCCTAGGTAAGTCACTTAACTTGTCTTCATCTGTAAAATGGGGTTAAGAATAGTACCTACTTCCTAGAGTTGTGAGGATAAAATCAGATAATTAAAGCACTTTGCATATCTTAAAGTGCTATGTGAATGCTAGCTATCATCATCATTATAATACTTTTTCCCCCTGGTGTTTGTCTCCCCAGATCACTGACACAACTAAGGATCATAAGCTCTATCCTTCAATAAAGTTTTTAGTTGGAAGGGTGGAGACCATGCCTTCTCTAATTTTTGTCTTTTTCACAGCAGCCAGTTCATTGCTTTGCACAAAGTGGCCAATTAAATACTGGTTTTAATGGAACTAAACTTTGTAAAAGCCAGATAACAGAAGATAAAATGGTATATCCTATTCTTTATTCAATCACTTTTCTTCTATAACTTATAAAATACAAAGCACTATTTTCTCTTGCAACATAGATGGCCACAAAGTAATTCACACAGTACTTTGCAACTGGTACTTTTCATCACATTCGTTTTTGTGCCCCTCTTCTTTGGGGATCCATTGCTAGTCTTACTCTCAAAGCTAACAGATTACTGAAGAACTACACTTCTCCCAAATGTTGCTGTGGCAACCTTTCATTTTTCTTTCAAAGCCGTGTGACTTTTCTCTGTGACTGTGGTAGTATTGCCTAGATCTCCAGTGGCACCACCATCATGTCTGCAATGTGTAGAAGCTGAAAAATTTACAGTTGAATCTTAAAAGGTATAGTTCCCATCTACAATTGTCCTGCCTGCTTTTTGTTTTCTGTGACGTTTTAATGTAGCTTTTATTGTTACAGAAGTCACAGAAAAGTGTTGTCAGGCTTTTTGACTGACTTATAAGAGCCTATATGTGCTAGGTGTTGTGAGTGACATGAAAGCTATAGTAGACATGATCACTGCCCTCAGAGAATTTATAACATGGTCTAGGAGACAAAACTAACACAATAAAACAATGGAGAACACTTTGGAGCTGAAATGTGTGTTTTTTGATAAGTGCAATGGGAATTAAGAGAAGTAGAAAAGGAATAAAGATTTTAGGTTTTATAAAAAATTTTGTGGAAGAAGTGGGAGGAGTTTTGATGAAATC
Source organism: Phalanger gymnotis (assembly GCA_028646595.1). Taxonomy (NCBI): domain Eukaryota; kingdom Metazoa; phylum Chordata; class Mammalia; order Diprotodontia; family Phalangeridae; genus Phalanger; species Phalanger gymnotis. Next base: position 3,952 of record JAQQSZ010003486.1, read on the forward strand.
CTTTGAAGGATAAATAGGCTTTTTTTTTTCCAGACATTGTGGAGGAGGATAAGGTATTCCATACAAGAGAAACAAAATAAGAAAAGGAAGGAGAGCTGGGTTATTCCATTGCATATCAGAGTATATTGAAGAGATAAGCTCATTTAGAATAGAGGATTAGGGAGTCGAAGAAATAAGTATCAGATCGGTGTAGCCATATTAAGGAGGTTTTTCCCTGATTTTTTTTATTGATGATATACAAATAACACGAGAGAAAAATATAAATAACACATGAGATAAAAATAAAAATTAAAAATGGCCTGCAATCCCATGTTGTCCCCTTCTGCAATGACGGTGGGAGAGTAGTGAGAAATAGGACAGAAGGTGCTAAAAATCACATTATTTTTAGACTTTAACATTAGCTATATTTTTAATCTAAGTGTGAAATCATTGTACAATGACCAAAAAGTGAGCATGTTACTGTGGGAACTAAATCATGTCAATCCTGAAAGTACTGCATAAGTGAAACCAGACTGTATAAAGAACTTATAGCTAAATAGAAGAAAGGCTCATAGATCCTACTTGGAGAGAAAAATAAAGCAATGTTCTTTTTTGTCTTTCTTTATATCCCCAGTAGTTAGCACACTGCTTAGCAAATAGTAAGTGCTTTAGTAAATGCTTTTTGTCTTGACTTGACTCCATGGAATCAGTTTAATTGTGTAAAAGAAAAGCAACAAAAATTTTTCATGTAACATTTGGTTCCATCATCTCTGGATAGAGATGGTGAAAAATCTAGAGGACATGAAAAATGAGTAAACTGTCAAGATTTCTATAAAAATTATTTTTTTCTTTAATGAAAACTGAACAACTACATTTGGACTCTAACATTGCGGTCCTTAATCTGCAGCATGAGGAAGTAGAAATATTATTAAATAGAAATCAAAGTCCATCTTTGGGCTTTTAACAGCTCTTGAAGAGCAGTTAGATGGGTGTTGGAACCAACGTGTTTTTAAGGACTTTGAGTGATTGAAGAGGACCAAAATGACATCACAATAGTAAAAAAATGAAATAGTAAAATAATAAAATGGTATAGGTGATGCCTTTTGACTTGCTCATGATTTGGATTTAAGTGAGGCAAAGTTGCACAAAGTTTTTGCCTTCACTCTTTCTTCTAGTCATTGAAATCCAGCTAGACAAAAGTCAAGATGACTGGAGATGGCTTTGGTTGCAATAGATGACGTTGGAATCTCTGATGTTTGACCAAGCTCTAAGCACTCTATAGTACCTACTTCTTCACTCTTTGTGGCCCATTGACACAAAATGTCCACATCTACCTATTTTGCCAGAGAAGTCTGCACACGCTTAGGGTAGATGTCCCCCTAACTCACCAGGTTTGAGGCCCGTGGGTTGTACTCAAGGGTATATTAAAAATGTGCTTCAAGGCATATGAAAAAGAGGAAAATACCAAATGTTTAGCAAAAAAAAAAAATCACATCTCTTATCATCAAAAAAGGATACCTAGGAAATATCAATAACCAATTAATAACTATTACCATGCCCACTCCCCTATCGCTACAAAATCTTTATGAAGACAATATGTAAACCTACTGGGGGCTTGGTTGATGAAGATATAAGAAGAGAACAGGAGGATTTGGAGGAGAATAAGGACAAGAGTAATATGAATAAAAAGGCTGATGGGTTGACATCTGCACCATTATAGGGAGCACTAATGTCAGTGAGATCGCAGATTTATGGAAGAAGGGGAGAGGAAAGAGAATAAGCATAAATATAATGTCACTATATGTCAGGCACTACGCTAAGAGGTTTTTACAAGTATTTTCTCGTTTGGAAGTACATAGACATGGGGATGATTTTTGAGGGTTTCTTATTTCCAGCTTAGGCAGATTATTAAAAACCAAGGAGAGGAACTTTAGAATTTCTGAGCTGGAAGGGGCCTCAGGGGCTACCTAGTTCAATATGTACCTGAAAGTTTTCATTTCACTCCCTAACTCTTGACTCGCTTATTGGCTGTGTATTTATTTTTATGGTTCCTTATAACCTCACATACATTGGACTATAAAGGTCTCCAGTAACGGGCTTTATGATTCTAGCAATCTTTCTAGCTTGCTGTTCACACTGCAGTAAATGAGATAAATCATGTAAAGCACTGGGCAAACTCTAACTGGCTATAAAACTCTACACTTGTTATAAGTGCCATCAGGGCAGGAGAGACAAATTATTTCTCATTTGTTATCTTCCTTCTCTAGAAAGCACTTAATAAAGGATTGCTGAATTTCAGCAGGTTGCAACAAGGCTGGAATGTTCCCCCTCATCTCCATCTCGGCTTCCTTGCCTCCCTTCTCCAAGAAAGCCCTATGCCCTTCTCCTAGAGATCTCGGATGCCTTCCCCCTTTCATCACCCTGTTGTTCACTCTATCTTGTTTGTATACACGTGCTGACATCCATTAAACAGTGTACTCCTAGAGGGCAGGGGCTATTTTTGCCTCCCCCCCTCCTTTGTATACCCAGTTCTTAGCACATAGTAGGTGCTCACGAAATGTTATTTGGTCTCCTTAGGGAAAACAGAAGTGGGGGCTTTGCCCACCTTTTTTTTTTCACTAGCCACTCTGTAGGCGGCTGCCCTGGTTACAGCTGACATCCATTAAACAGTGTACTCCTAGAAGGCAGGGGCTGTTTTTACCTTTTTCCCCCCCTTTGTATCACCAGTTCTTAGCACATAGTAGGTGCTCACGAAATGCTATTTGGTCGCCTAAGTAATAATAACAGAACTGGGGGCTTTGGCCACTTTCTTTTTTTTTTTTTACAAGCCACTCTGTAGGTTGCTGCCTCCCCGGCCCCTCCAATCGGGTTACAGCTGGTGGAGCGCTCAGAAGCACGTGGGCGTCGGCTAGCTCTTTACTTTATCCAACGCACTAGCTCCAGGGGTCACTCCGGGCCTACACGCGCCCGTCGTCCACGTGCAACCACCCTTCCCTCCCCACGCCCGAGACAGGTGGGCGGGGCTTCGCTGACTACGCCGCGTGGGCCTGCCCAGGTGGAGTCAAACCGCGTGTTCGCAGGCCTTCTGAGCCAGACTGGAAGCGGCTGCGGAGGAGGCTGGAAACCGGCAGTGGGGGCGGAGACGCGTTAGCCTCCTTGGCTCGAAGGGTCGCCTTTGGGGGAGGCTGCTGGCCGTCTGCCCGGGTTTGGGAAGCCTCCCGGCTCGGCCCGGCGGGCCTGGCGGGGCGGCGGGCACGATAGCCCTGCCCGTCCTTGTTCGTAGGCCTCAAGGGTAAGTGTGGGCGCTTCACGCCCCACGTGAGTCAGGCAGGCCCGAAGCCTGGGTGTGCGCTGAGAAGAGGAGCCGACTTGCGCCCCTAGGTCGACCTAGTCGTAAACTTACCCATACTAATACGAGTAAAAAGTAGTTTAGTTTCGGACCTATAGCATTGAAGGTCATTGGTAGAAGTTACAGAATTAAGCCCATGGATTGACGGGAAGAAGAGGTTTTGTTTTTTTAATTTAATGACTATTATAAACTCGCAGGTGAACTTGGTGTTGCCTTAGGCAAATAGCTAAAATGCTGCGCTTAATTTCCCTCCTTAGTAAAAAGAAGCCTTTAGACTAGATAGCCACCTAGGTTCCTTCCAGAGTCCACATTGCACAAGAGAAAGCTGACAACAGTTTTAGTTCATTTATCTTTGTTGTGTCCTTTTAGTCGTGTCCGACTCTTACTGACCCCCTTTGGGGTTTTCCTGGCAAAAATATCGGAGTGGTTTGCCTTTTTGTTGAAGTACGTTGACTCAGAAATAACTATTAAAAAGCATTCTCATTGCCATAGCACCCTCCCATTTCTTGAGACACAGGAGAGTACGTTTAGATAAAATACTGCACTTTATATGAGACGTTTTCCACATTCATGGGAAAACAATTCTAGTAAAATCTATCCCATTTATGCTTTTAAGTCAGGTAAATGGAAAATGGTATAGAAAAGGTACGTTGGCAGATGCAATATTTGGTTATAAACTAGTAAATCAACAAACTGAATTTTAAGAAACGTGTAAAAAAATTTCAAGGTGTCCTTTGAAGATTCATACATGTCTGCATACATAAATGCACACGTGTGTGTTGGCTCTCAGGGATAGAATTAATAATTACTAGCAGGACATGCTATGTTAGGTTTTTTTTGTATTAGAAAAATTCTTTCAGAGAACATTAAGATACTAGGAATTCCATTTAGAAGGAACCTTTTTAGAGGTTGACCAGGTCTCTCTTGCTTTGAAGAAAATGGAGAACCAGGGAGTTTAGGTGATCCTCCTAAGGTTACAGAGGTCATGAATAGCAGAGGTAGGATTTGAACCCTTGTCCTCTCATTTTAAATCCAGGGGTTTTTCCCATATGCTTTCATTTATTCTGTAGTTGAGAAAGTGTAATACAAGGTGTCCCAAAAGTCTTAGTGCATTTAAAATGCACCTTGTCCAATAGTGGCATATGTGAGGATGTGATGTAGCTTTTTTTTTTTAAATTTTAACCATCATAATTAGGAATCATAAGAGAAAGTTTTAAAAAAATTGGTATTATTTAGAGAAAACTTTTTGTTTTTTATTTTTAGAGTGACGTTATGGTTGATTCAGACGTTCAAGGAGTGCAAGTAAAGGAGAATATTAAATTCACACCTTCATTATCTGAACAGCGGCATAAGTTTGTTTTAGATTTTGTACGGAAACACAAACCCCAAAAGGTTGGTTGGTATTTTGTTGTTTTAAGTATGTACAAACGTATAAAGAAGGCTTTTTTCAGACCTATCCCCAAAATGAATGAATGGGTAGGAGAGCCAAACAAAACACTTATATTTATATAACTGAATGGTTTTTTTTTTCTGTCTTTGTATCTCTCAGGGCCTTGGAACAAAGGTGCATAAAAAGGTTTGAGTTGAGTATGATGCAGTTTCAACATCTTAGAGTTTAGCTAAAATGTAATGAACTTGATTTTTCTGTATTTAGGGAATGATCTTAAATTGGTAGGCTTATTTAACTGAATTAAACATTATCCAATATAAATAAAATTAGGTTTTCACTTAATGGCATTTAGGATCGATTTAGTACCCATTTGCATTCTCTAGTACAATTGTTGTCATGAATTAGGTCCTGTTGCATTTGATCAAATGCTATACCAAAATTCCATTCACCTTTTTTTTGAATTTGACTTGTGTTTAGAGTTTAAACCTGATTAAGTGCAGCCTCATTTATGATAAATAGGCCTTTCAATAGGAATCTTAAAGTGTAGGATTCATGTCTTAGGATCTGTGTGGGCAATCTGCACAATTGATGACCTCACTTGCATTTTCTTCTACTTTGCCCAGATTATCTGTTGACTCAGGACCTCCTTGTCCTCTTTCTGGAGGAAGTTAGTGCCTCTTGCTTAGCCTTCCATCCTTCTAGCTGCATTCTTGGACCTTTTAATTCAATTCAGCAAGTGCTTATTCTGTGTATGCTCTGTACCAGGAACTCGATAGTGGCTTTCGAGGAGCTTACATTCTACTGGGATAAAGCAACCTGGCCACAGATGTGTAAATGCAAAATAGATACTGTTTCACAGATAACGCACGGGAGACACTGGAGTTTTTTGACTCCAGCCTCTAACCGGTTCGCTTTTCATCTTGTCAGACAGGCAGACCCCTTTGGAGGCGTTAATAATATTAATTTATTTTAGTCTAATATTCTCAGAAGGGTTGCTGATACCAGGAGCACTAGCTTCTACAGCATTCCCTAACAACCCTTCTCACAGGGGCGGGTGAGAAGGGGGGGGCAACTACCCCTACCATCTCAGTGGGGTCAATCAAGACAAGCACAGCTTATGTACTCCCCTAAATGCCCTCAAGCCTTGATGGGGGTCAGTTAAGGCACACACAGATTTCCCTATGGGTTTCCCTACTCACTGACCAGTGCTCACTTGCTTTATGGGGCAACAGACAAAGGAGGCATCTTGCCAACGTTAAGCTCACAGATTAACTTTAGCAATGTCATCATTTTGCACAAGCATAATAAATATCAATTGTCACTCCCATATCTCATGGCCTCAGTAGGACTGCCTATCACTATGATCTAGGATCCTTGGGGCTATTCTGAGAGTTATTATCTAATACCTGGAAACTAGACATTGCCCGGCCGTAAATCCCGAGAAACTGAACTCTAAAAGGATAATAAAATCCTCCTTACTTACAAATACCGAGTTATATTTTTGAGAAACAGGGTGAGCATATTAATCTGGAGGAATTAGAAAAGACCTCAGGTAGGAAGTGGTAACTGAGCTGAGGTTTTAAGGGAGCTAGAAACTCCAAGAGATAGAGGTGAAGAAAGAGTCCTTCAAAGGGGAGCTTGTGCAAAAGCAGGAGGGGGAATGGTGTGTGTGTGTGTGAAGCAGATAGGTGAGTTTGGCTAGAATATAGTGTGTGAAGGGAAAATTGTTAGAAGATGGGATGGAGCCAGACTGCGAAGGACTTAAATGCCACACAGAGGAGTTTGTGCTTCATCCTAGAGGCATTTGGGAGCCACTGAAGAGTCTTAAGCAACAGGAGTGATATGGTTCAGGAATATTATTAATTTGTCAGTTTTCTGTACCATAAATTGTAGATGGGAGTGACTGGAAGCAGAGAAACCAGTTAGGGAGCTATTTTAATAATACAGGTTAGAAAATGATGAGGATGTGGAAGAAAACTGTACTCTGGGTTTTGGCCACAATCTGACAGAAAAAAAACATTAATTGAATTCTAATTCTAAATATCTCTGCTTAGAGGAAGAAAGTCCAAAAGAACAGAAATTCATCCAGTCTTTGAGAATCTCAAGTCATTTTTCACTCACTATCCAATAGTATTCCTAAACAAAGACAAAATTCTGCAACCAGATAAAACCAGGTGAAAGTTCAGTCAGCAACAACAAAGTTCAGTCAGTGTTTTGTTTCCTCAAAGAGACCTTGACTAGCTGAATGTTACTTAAATATGCCACAAACACCGGAGGGTCATTTTCTGAAAACAGTTTATTATCTAAACAGCTCTTTCCACGGGCTCTTCTTTTTTCGTGGTCAAAGGTAAACTCATGAAATACTTCTATTAAACGAATTAGTTAAAACCTTTTTCTTTCTCTTAGTCTGATCATTTCAGGAAAGAGTTCTTCCTGGGCTAATGACAAATTTCTCCTTAAACTGATTAAGCATTTGAAAAGAATGATTTTTAAAAAAGAGTTTAGTGCTGAACATTGTTTTAGAATTGATCGTTAAAAACTAATAAAAAATTTTCATTTAGATTAGAACAAGAACCTTCTGATATTTTGTAATGCATATTCTAAAGAGAGAATAAGGTAGGGAGGGGATTTCAGTAGCCTTTCACAAAGAGCCTGAATTATCACAGTGCCTATATATGTGCAAACTAAAAGTTGAGGGATACAAAATGTGCTGCTGAGCTAAAATCAGTAAGACTTAGCACTTCATTGGATATGGGAAGGATGGGGTGGGGTGGAATGTGAAATAGAGGGAGGAATGGAGGATGATTTCCAAAGTTTAGAATCTGAATTCCTAAAAGAATGGTGATATCCTTTACATAAATAGGGAAATTAGGAAGAGAAGGAAAGTAAGTAAAGGGGGGGGGAATTCAGTTTTGGACATGATGTATTTGAGATGCCTATGGGATATCAGGCTGCATATATAGATTTGGAATTCATCTGCAGAAGATGATTACATTTTGGCTCCTCCCCACTAAGAGTATAGAGAATGGAAAAAAAGGAGAGATTTCAAACACACAAGTCACATAGGCCTCTGAATGAGGCTAGAACCAGATTAAAATGTAATTGGGAAATTTTTGATTTTTTGTTTTTAGAGGAAGGCAGGGCAATTGGGATTAAGTGACTTGTCCAAGGTCACACAGCTAGTGTGTCAAGTGTCTGAAGTCGGTTTTGAACTCGGGTCCTCCTGACTCCAGCTGGTGCTCTACTCACTTCGCCACCTAGCTGCCCCTAATTGGGAAGTTTTTAACAAACAAAAACACAAAACATAGGTAATACTGCGTTTTAAGACCAAATCAATATATAACCCACAGGAATGTGGACTTAGGTCTAATTTAGTGGCCGCAGTTTCTATATGGATTTGTTACCAGTGAAAATACATGAGAAGGGGGTGGAAGATATATAATGATCCAGCAAAGGAGACTTAGGCACAGTCAGGTAAGAAGAGAGCCAGGAGAGGGCAATGTTCAGGAAAACACAAGGAAGGGAGAGTATTGGGGATGGGGACTACCCACATTGAGGTGAAGAAAGATGAGCGTGAAAAAGGGTCACTGGATTTAGCCATGAATAGGTTCTTGGTGTAGTCTTGGAGAAAGCAAAATTAGTGAGGTGAGAAAAAAAAATGAGGGGAAGGTGATGAAAAGGCATCAGTTTATGTTTCTTTTCTAGGATTTTATTCTCAAGTTAGTCTTCATTTTAACAAGTATCAATGTAAAAAAGATGGAGCTTTTAGGTATCATCAAAGAGTAGTAAATTATGATGTGGAGTAAATAATATAAATAAGGAATAGCATAAGAAAAAAACATTGCTCCTGAGCTCCTGCCCTTGTCTGTATCTTTTGGAGAAAACTACTTTTTGGAAGCTTCCGTAAATTGGGTCCTTTATTCCAGATGAAGGATTCAGGAATATAATTGGTACATTACAGCCATTGACAGAATTTGTGTTTCTTCTTTGAAAGGGGAAGTCAGATTTTTTGAATGTTGTAGGTTATAGTGTGGTGTTAAGGCACTTGAGGTTATACAATACCCTTTGAGGTTAGGCTTTGATCAGTTGATGCTGTGGCTTTCAGAACTTGACTGATTTCTATTCCTTTAAATTAGATGTTTCTAAAGACCTACAAAAGCCATTACTATTAGGCTGATAATTATTTTTACAGTAGGAAGGATAGGTTTCTACTTAAGAAACTACAGTATTTTAAAGTTATACTCTACAGAATAATAAACAATAAAATGTGCAAAACATTGAAGTATCCATTCTGCATACATACAAAGCTCAAACTAGTTATTAAGATTTTTTTTGTTATGGAAGTTTATGTCATTCAAGAAAGCACTCTAACACCAAGGAAATATTTACTGAGGTGTACATTGAAATAAAAAAAAACAAATTCTTTTTTTCTTATGCTGTTCCTTATTTATATTATTTACATAGTTTTAAAAATTATTTGATCTCATTAAGTTAATGTGCTTATAGTAAAATAGGCTGTCATGACTTATGAGAGAGGTGGTCGAGAATTGTGACCTGCTTCAGTGGAGGGAGGAATTGATAAATTTAAGAGTTGTCTTTGGGACACAGACGTTAAGTGTCCCACAGTTGGTATCAGAGCAAGGGAGCTGTCTTCCACACTTGGCTCTAAGTCTAGCCCCATCCTCTACATCTACTGCCTTTTCATGTAATTATTCTATTCTTATTTCCAGGAATCTCCTCAATTCATGTTTGAGCATATTTTTGTGATAAAATACTGCATAAAAACACCTTTTGAGATAGTATATGGTTACTGTCTTTTCTGTTTTATTTATAGGTTGCAGATTTGGGATGTGCCAACTGTAAGCTCTTATGGAGGCTAAAATATCATGAGTCCATTGAGGTGCTTGCTGGACTGGATATTGATGAGAACATATTAACACGGAACATGTAACATTGTATTTGAATTTTTTTTCTAAAGTGTTTACTTTTAGATCAGTGAATATCATAGAAGATTTGTCACAATTAGGTTTAATTTTGTAAATATTGAACTTGAAAAGGTTGAGAAGATTGAAAAACAAAGAGAGCCTTACTCAAGATGAGTGAATAAGATTTTTTTTTTTTGATGACTATATCCCTGCATTGGGCTTAGTTGGATTGTGTTTCTAAAAGGGGGATGGGGAACCACCTTGTTTTATTTGTGTGAAAGCCATGACAGGAATACAAAATTACTGTTCCCATGCCATTAAGCTGACCCTTAACGAATTAGACCATTCTTGATTGCAGGTCCATTTTGTTCTTATTTAATTATATTCTATCTTTCTTGTTGTTGTAAATGACAGTTCATGGTGCTAAAAGGTACTTAGCCTGTGAGTCAGTTTATCATATAATTTTGTATTGTTGAACCTATGGCTATATTTTCATGAGGAAAAGATACGTGTCGACAGGTTTTTCCATTTGAATCACATCTTCAAACACCCAAATGACTGGAATATTGGGAATACGAAATCATAAATCAATGCTCTAGAGTTGATTGTAAAACAAAAACCAAAGAAAACTTTTGTCTTGGAACAAAATAAAACTTTTTTTTCTTTCTTTTTCTTTTCTTTTTTTTAATTTTTATTTTTAATATGTTTAGTTTTCAGCATTGATTTTCATAGGCGTTTGAATTACAAATTTCCTCCCCATTTCCACCCCCCCACCCCAAGATGGCATACACTCTGGTTGCCCTGTTCCTCAGTCTGCCCTCCCCTCCATCACCC
>JAQQSZ010003487.1:0-14428 GCA_028646595.1 Phalanger gymnotis
GGAAATGGGGAGAAAATCTGTAATTCAAACGCATGTGAAAATCAATGCTGAAAACTAAACATATTAAAAATAAATTAAAAAAAATATATCAGAGTCAAAAGGTATTTAATAGATTTTGAGGGTATAGTTCCAAATTGCTTTCTAGGATGTTGAATTAGTTCATAACTCCAACAATGAATTAGGACACCTATTTTCCCACAGAGCTTTCAGAATCTGTCATTTTCCTTTTTTGTCCCTTTTGCTAAATTTATGGGTGTGAGATGGAAACTCAATTGTTTAGTTGGCATGTCTCTAATTATTAGTGATTCAGAAAAAAATTCACATGGCTATTGATAGCTCAGATTTCTTCATCTGAATATTGTCTCTTCATATCCTTTGATCATTATGTATTAGGAAATGATTCTTACACTTGTAATTTGGGTCAGTGTAATGGTAATGTAAATGGAAAGATGTTTCCCATCCATTAATAGGCCCATGTAACCTGCCTGGGTCACATGGAAGCCTGAGTCACATAAGCCTGTGGTGGGAGGAGTTTGCAAGCAAGAAGGGGTGGAGCAGGAGGACAGTGGTTGTTGCAGCTTGGGGAGAGATAGAGGTGTCAGAGAGAGCAGCAGCTAGTGTGGGTGAGAGAGGGGCATTTTGCCTAAGGGAGCTTGGTTTGCCGGAAGGCCTGACGGAGGGAAGGTTTGAGGATGTCGGTGCCCCCTGCATTGATAATGTATATAGATTTCTTTGTTGCTATGATGGATTTGGCTTTCTGGTGTTGGCTTTCTGGTATTTGAATAAATGTTTTGGTTCTGGCTTTGATGAAGAGAGTCTGTTATATTTTGTGATTCAGAACTCTGCCAGCATATTAATAGCCACCATAGACACTGTGAGTATCACACTGGCACTACACTCAGTTACTTACATATCTTAGAAACAAGACCTTATGAAAAAGGAAGTGAGTAAAACTAGAACAACTCATGCAATAATAGCAATATTGTAAAGATAATCAACTTTGAAGGATTTAGCAATTCTGGCCAACAGAAGTACCAACAACAATTCCAAAGGACTCATAATGAAATATGTTATGCATCTCCAGATAAGAGAGAGGATGGTTTCAGAATACAGATTGAAGCATATTTTCTTGTTTCTTAATTTTTCATTTTTTTGATATCTAATATGGAAATTTTTGCATACATAATTGTAATGGATTTTGTTTTTCTTGCTTTCTCAATCAGTGGTAGGGGGAAATGGCAGGAGAGAATTTGAAAAAGAAAATGAAATGGAATTTTAATTTTTTAAAAAATTAAATATAAAAATAGATGAAATGACTTCATAAATTATTGCTGCTGTAGTAGTACTAATATCTTTACTACAGTCAACAGGTCTTTTCCCCATTCTCTTCTAACTTCTAATTAGTAATTTGACCAGTTATTGAGTACAGAGTTAAACAAATGTTATCTATTCAAATAGCAGCAATTTTCCAAAGTCATTTTTTATGAATTTTAAAGAGACATACTCTGATGATGAACTGAAGAGGTATTATATCTCCTGTAAGAATATTATGTAAAATACGAAACACTTTTAAAGACTTGATTAGTATCTACCTTCATAAATGTAATCTATTGACAAGGTTGTTCAGATTTATTTGAAAAAAATAAAGTATTATGGAATTAAAAATAAGAACTGATCTCTAGCAGTTTCTCTGTATTGATGAGTTGAAGGAGAGGGCAGATAAGGGCAGAATATTTCAGTTACATTATAATTTTCATCTAATATATTCCCATACTACCAAGGTCCAAGTTCCATACCTTCTTCAACCCTGATGCCACAAAGATTAAGGAGCAAAGTGCTACCCCTTCTAATGTTAAACCTTGCTTCTGTCTATCTGTGCCTTGGAATGCTTTCCCCATATTACTTTTGCCTATGGTTTTTCCCCTCTAAACTCTTATCAGGCTTTATTGGGTATCATTTGGAAACATGGGTGACATAAGGGTGACAATCAAATCAATGATCAATTTAATTTTTAAATCAGAGCAATTATAGCCTTCATGTAACAACCCAGAGATTTCCAAAATATTATTTTTTACTTATTACTCTTTTTCAAAAATATAGACTCACTCCTTATACAGAACTAAGATAATTCATTTTGTTTACTGATCATCTGTAATATTTGCCTTCTTTGAAACAGCTATAGTCCAGAGTTTCCATTTCTGTTTTGCTAGATTTTTCAACAACTTCTGGGAAGATGCAATTATATCATATACTTCAGTAGTCTTCCATGGTCCCTACCAGAATACTATGAGAATAATGAGTCTAAATACTTATATACTGATTATGGTGGAGAGGGAGGAAAATAATTGTGCCCCTGCCTCCCTAATCACAAAGAGAAGTATTCTCTGGGCAGTCTGTCCAAAAGCAGTACATAGCTTAAGATAAGAGGGGAGGGAGGGAGGAGGAGGGAGAGAGGGAGAGAGAGGGAGGGAGAAGGAGAGAGAGAGAGAGAAAGTATAAATCATATTCACAAAGAAATACTTCAAATACTTCTGAGGAAATCTATTCATGTTGACTTGCTACATGAAAGCATTTAATTCAATAATGATTTCTTAAGTGTCTGCTATGTCCCAGGCTCTGTGATAGTCAAAAGGGATACAAAATTTGATATATAGTGCCTGCACTTAATCTACCAGGAAAACTAAGATATTTACACACACACACACACACACACACACACACACACACACACCTATATCTGTATATGTATACTACAAATGAGGCTCTTATAAGTCCACACATTAAGTCCAAAGTGTTATGTAGGAACCAATGAGGGAGATATTAATTCCAGCTAAGGGGAAGAAGAAAGTCTTCAGAAAGAAACTCTTACTTATGTGGAACCTGAAAAAATGAGAAATATTTCAAAAGGAACAGAGCCAAGCCAGGAACATCCTGGACACCTGCAAGAACTTAAGTGTGACTAGAATTTTTAGTTGTTAAAAGAAATGAGTGATATGATTTAAGGATACAGAGATAATCAGGCATTGTGTCCCTCCATAGGAAGATGTATAGTTCCCAGAGATGGCAAGGTGATATATGTGTATGTATTGGAGTGAAGGCAGAACTTCAGGGACTTTTCAGCTATCCAGACCTTCCTAACTAGGCCATATACTCATATGTGCAATGATTTTCAAAAGGAAGTGGGGGTTCAAAACTTCTAAATAGTGGTAGCTAGATAAAGTAGTAGATAGATGGCAGGACTTAGAGATAGGAAGATCTGAATTTATGTCCTGTCCCAGACACATTCTAACCCTATTACTAACCTGAGTAAGTCACTTATCCTCTCTCAGACTCAGTTTTTTCATCTGTTAAATGGGTATAATATTAGCAACTACTTCACAGGATTATTGTGAATATCAAATGAGGTAACATAAATATTAGCTGTTAGTTCTATATCAAAGTATTGACTCTTTTCTCATTTTGTCAGAAATAAAACAATTTTCAGATATGGGCATTTTGTTATAACTCAGTTGTGTAATGAACAGAAATAAAAATACTCTAGTTTATCATAATCTTTGCCATCAGTTCATATCCCACAAGGACCTGTAGGCTACAAGGTATGGCACTGAGCTGATCCCACCATTTTATGCCTTCAGCTTCTTTCTGCAACACATTTAAGCTCTGTGCAGGGAGTGAGAATGACATTCAAGGAAGGCATGGCTCTGAATGTCTATAGGGGGAAGTGGCCCACTCTTATCTATCACAGGATGTTTCAAAAATGATTGCTGCTGTTTGAAGGCTTATTCATACTCAGTGCTTTATCAGGCTAAAGGCATTTCTGCCACTGTCATAAGAACGAACCATTATCTTTGGTACAGGGGTCATTACAGATAGGTCCCAATGTGAGCAAATAATGAATAGAGTGAACTGGTCACATTATTCACATGCACTCTGCATATTTTCATTGGGCTAGAAACCAAATAATAGCCAAAATATTTCCATAATTTTAACTTTGTGTAGGGGTAATTTAAATACATGCACCCATTTTGCAAGATTCATTATCTACACCCTAATCCCAGGTGTAACACTGTGCTTACATTTTATTTATTCATTTAGACAATATCTACTGCATGCCTACTATGTGCAAGGTACCATACTAGGTAGGTGGTGTGGTGGATAAAATTACATATATATGTACATATAGTAAATAATGTCCCTGCTCTCAAGGAATGTACAACATCAACAGGGAACATTACAAGCATAAATTATCTTAATTTTGTTGTTCAATCATGTTCAATTCTTCATGACCCTATTCAAGGTTTTCTTGGTGAAGATCCTGGAGTGGTTTGCCATTTCCTTCTCCAGTTCATTTTGCAGATGAAGAAATTGAGGTAAACAGGGTTAAATGACTTGCCTAGAGTCACATAGCTAGTGTCTGAGGCCAGATTTTAACTCAGGAAGATGAGTCTTCTTGATTCTAAGCCCAGCACAACTATTCACTGCACCACCTGGCTGCCCCAATCAGTTATAATAATTGTGAAAGCCAGTGTGTTCAAGGAAGAGAAAAGCTACTTCTGGCTATGTGATTAAGAAAGATTTTATAGAGAGGCAGCATTTGAGCCAAGCCTTAAAGATTTCTCATTATATCTCCTCAGCATTTCCCTCTATTCCTATTGCCATCATCTTAGTTGAGCTTCTCATTACATTATATCTGGACTATTGGCATCCCCTCCCAAAACGTATCTTTATCCTCCAACTCTACTGTTAGCAACTTACCTAATGTATCACTACCAGTTCAATCTTCTCAAAAAAGGAACATGACGTGATGAATAACAGTGGGAGCAATTCAGAGCAGTGCCAAAGTGGGAACTGATGCCTGAACTCAAGGTACTATGTCTTGACCCAAGGGCTATGTGAACCACCAGAGCATGGGCAGAGGGACCCTCAAAGCAATTGCCAATCCCGGGCTTAACTTGAACCCACCAATATCTATTCCATCCTAAACATTTCCCCACTTTTCCTTTTTTGCCATGCAAGTTTCCAAGTTCCTGTTTTCTGAGCCAGGTATCAGCACCTCAGGGGCAGTTATAACATAATGGTAGAAATGGAAAGAAGATGGCAGAGTAGAAGGAAGTAGTACAGCCCACTTCAAGACGCTTTCCCCTCAACTACTCCAAAAAGATCTAAGATGTGAGTAGTAATTGGGAGCTCACTACTGGGCCAGAGTGATAGTGAAAAGTACAAGGAGAAACTATAACTGTACATCCAGGCCCAAACAAGATCACAAGTCTGACCTGCATGCAAGTGACTGGGCCAGAACCTGTAGAACAGTGATAGGACCTGGTCACTGACTAAGCCTTCCAGGCTCCTAAGAGAGCAGAGAATGGACTCAGATCTGGGCCCAGACTATCAGCCTCGTGTTTCCCGCAAGGGCTGAGATTGCAGACAAAGGACTTGGGGCTCTGAACAGGCAATATCCCACAATACCCAGGGCAGGCTGAACACTCAGATCCTGGCCAAGAAGAGAGCTAATCCAGTAGTTCAACTTACTCAGAGATGACTGGGGGATAAACCCTAGGCCTAGAAAAGAGCATGATAAATAGCACGACCGGGTCACAGAACAGATAGAAGGCCTAACCCCAGACCCAGGCCAGCATCATAAGGTCTCTCAAAATGGCCAGATCTGTGACTCAGCACTCCGGGGCTCCAAGAAAAATATAAAAAGTTAATAGAAGTGAGCAAGTGAAAGAGATTAATTATTTACTTTAAAATTCATCTTCTCAATTACAGATATTGGAAGTAATGAGACACCAGGTGTGACAGTGAAGTAAAAATAATTGCATGTTTATCCTTCAATGTATCCTCTATACAATAAAACAGCCAATTCAAATGATTAGCAAGTGAGCTGATATGCTACTTGGCTCAGCCTCTACTATATGACAGAAAGCATTGACCTGAAGATTACAGTTTGACCCAGTCAAATTATATTTCTTACCTTATCTCATACTACTTATAATGCATTACTCTTATCAAATGAGAGGGCTTGCATCGGCTAGGAAATTCTGAGGTGCTACTAAGGACCCATGGCCCTAGGCTGGCACAGCTTAAGAATAATTATCTTTTATACCACAGTACCATAAATCAATGAACAACTACGATGAGAAATAAATCAAAAAAGAAATCAGCCATTACAAGATAGGCTAGCATCAAGGTTTTTCTTAATCTCGTCGAGGAATCAGGTATTATTACACCTATTTTTATAAACACAGTAATTCAGAAAAAAAAGTATCTGACTAGAATAGTTCAAATAATTCTCCACGGTCTATTCTAAACAGGGCTTCCTAGACTTTTACCGCAGGATTTTGTCAAATGGAGGTCCTTTAATAACAAAGGAGTTTCACATTCACTTGGTAAGGAATAGAGAATCACTGAAGTTTTTTGAGCAAAGGAATAATATGCATGAATGAATTAAATGTTTATTAATTGCTTACTATTTGCTAAGCACTAACGATAAAAATACGAAGACAGCCTCTATCCTCAAAGATCTTATATTCTAATGGGAGAAACAACACTCTAGGGAAGTAGTTAGGAACATGATTTAGAAAATCAATAGGTCAGTCTTTTGACACATCCTTTCAATGGGAAATGTTAGTGTTGATTTGGTTAAATCTCTCAGAGAAATAGTTGAAAAGGAGTTTTTGCAGTGAGAGGGATATCAGAGGAGAAAATGACAGAAGTGAAGACATTTGGTCCCAAGGAGAGCAGAACGAAATGGCTCAGCTCCTCTTGGGTATCTAATATGATTAGATCTATGTGTGAAAATGATTCCAGCTTGGTATAAGGATGGATTAGAGGGCGGAGAAAGCAGAAGCAGGGAAACCTACTGGAAGGCTATTAGACCAGTCTAGGACTGTATTAGGGTGGGTGAAACAAGAAATAGCATTAAGGAGTTAGATGTAAAAGGCATTATAGAGAAGACATCACTATGATTAGATGTGCTGAACATGAGCTCAAAGGTTATCAAGTCTAATCTTCCCATTTTATTCATGAAGAGAGACCCAGAGAGGCCTAAGGTCACAGAAGCAGAAACATAAGATGCATAGGCAGATCATATGAATTTTGATCTCTTGTTCTTGCCAATGCAATGTATTGGATATGAAATTTTGGAAAGTTGGAGGAATCAAAGAAAGCTATGAGCTTCCAAACTTGGGACCCTGGGTAGGAATGCTGGTGCCACAGAGACAAATAATTAAGTCAAGAGGAAGAACAGGTTCATGGAAAAAGATTTTTATTTTTAAAGCCTATTTTAAACACTGATTTTATGGAACAGGTTAACAATTATAAGCATTATCCAAAATTTGCCTTGTATCCCATCATAACTATGTATTTGCTTTGGATATATATTTTATTTCTCTTATATTTTCACATTTTTCTCTCTTTCTAGAAGGGAAACTACTTGAGGGAGGGAACTGTTTCACGTCTGTCTTTGTATCACCATTAGCTACTTCTACGCCTTAAGTATAATAGCTGCTTAATAAGCACTTAATGAATTGATTGATAGGTAGAGATGTCCTAAAGCTGAAGATGAGGGTGTGGAGGTTTAAGAGAAGCTGGGACTATAAATATACCTTTTAAGTCATCTACATAGACCTGATAGTTGAAGTCGTGAAGGTGAATAAGAATGCCAAGGGAAAGAAAGTAGGAAAAGAAAGGCAAGTCAAGGACAGGCTCAGAGTTAGAAGGTGCATCAGAGGCTATCTAGTAACCTAGATCGCACCTAGAACCTCCTCTAGAATCCCCTCTACATCAACAATCAGTAGTCATCCAGCCTTAACTTGAAGAAGTCAAGTGAGAAGGATTCTATGACAAGAGACAGTCTAGTCTACTTCAGATGACTCTAATTGTTAGCAAGTTTTCCATTACATTGAACCCAAATCTGTGTGCCTTCCTGTGAACTTGTGTTCAACTTCTTCCTGTTCCTTCTAATTTTACTCTCTCAGACCAACCAGAACAAGTTTTAGACTCTTTTTTTGCACATTAGCCCTTTGATTACTTAAAGGTAACTCTCAGGCAATGGCTTAATCTTCTCACCTTTTGATTAAACAACACAAATACCAACAAAGAACCTTCCTTGCAACAATTCTCAATTATTATTTCCATTGTACAGATAAGAAAACTGTGACTAACAGATGTGTAATGACTTGACTGGGAGCACCTGGCAATGAAGGAGACTACGACAAACTATATAAGGATGCGGGAAAGTAGTATTCATGCATATTTCTTAAAAATTACAAGAAGCCAGGTTCCTAGTACAAAATATTCAGATTAACTTTGCATTCAATTCTACACCATTGAATCAAGAACTTGTACTAGATTAGTGTAAGTACATTCAATTACATTGTAACATTTAATTAGCCAATTATCTATACCAGGTATTCTTAACCTGATGTCCATGGATCCACAAAGGGTCCAGGAAGAGATTCGATGGAACCATCAACCTGTACAGGAAAAATAAATCTTTATTCTTAGTAACCTCTAACTAAAATATAGATTTTCCTTCAATTATTTAAAAATATTATTCGTAGAAGAAGTCCATAAGGTTTCACCAAACTACCAAAGAGGTCCATGATACACACATGCAAGAAGTTTAAGAACCCCTGGTCTGAGCAAATACAACAAGCATATTGATCGTCAATCGTAAGAAATACTAAACTGAAAACACTGAGATGATCCTTATTTAAAAGCCAAAATCATATGAAGATGAAGGGTAGTATGGAAGTCTATAGGTAGCTACAAAAAGCTACCATATTGATACTATACTTAGCAGTCCTGCTTACACAAAATATGCCATGCTGAGATATTTGACCTCAAAAGTTTCTTCAATGTAATGGTGCTATTCTTCATTTCACTAAAAGCTCTCATAATTGTGATCTGGCCTGCTAACCATAAGCCAGGTAAAGCAAAGGATCTTTGAAGTCACTGTCTTTGACTGACTGTACCATCATTCCCTCTCTAATGGTCTTTTGGTGCCTAAAGGTCCAGATCCACCCTAGCCGCTTTTAAAGGAAAATGCTCCAACAATTGACCTGGCATATTACTTGATCAATGTAGAAACAAATGGTAACATGCTGGTTTCTTGGATGTCTAAATCTTGTAATGTTATGGGCTTATTAGAGATAATGACAAGGCTGAAGAATAATTGAGGGGAATAATTCTTGGCCCCCTCTGATAGGAGTGCTAGGTAGTAGTTTTAACTTCTTTGTTGACAAAAAATTCTTGCTCAAGGGGAAAATGTGACTTTGGTAACATCTACTATTTAAACAATAATTTTCTTTCTTTTGTTCCTCTTCCTTTTTCACATCTGATTGGAATTTAGGCATGGTAAGTTGGCTATACCATCTGGAGGTGTTCTAGACAAGTTTCTTTTATGTTTTGAGCTTTTCCAGCTTATCATTGGAAGAAGTGAAATGTGTGCTGGGATATTATATTTTGAAATAGAAATGCCCTTATATTAGTTAATCAACTAAGAAAAATCTTCAGGGTTTTGGTTGTTGTGGGTCAAACATAAATGAGCAAGAAGCATTCATTTGATGTTACTATGAAGCCATATTTAGCTCAGTTCTTGGTTACCTTGGAGATCACCTCTCACCCCCACACACACTAGTGGCAATTAAGATGAACTGTTGTGTCTTGATTAATGGTCTCTAGATAAGACTCTCAGGCAACCAGCATCAGGGAAATTATGCTGAGAACTCATACTCTGACATTTTCTTGCTCTCCTTGTATAACAGAGCTCCCTTTTGTTAAACTTCAGAGCCCAGTGCCCAGCTTCTATTTGTGCAGAATCCCCCAACCAGTAAAATTCCCTTATAATATGTATAACCATCATTCGTTATAGTATATATCTCAGAAAGGCATGGCAGATTGACTATTCTATAGTGCAGAATGAATAATAGTCTGGAGAAATACCATAATAATACCTAGGTCACATCTCTATGCCCTATGTATGCATACACAGGGCATAGAGACGTGACTGAGGTTCATCTTTCAACAGGTATTTATTTATTGAATGTCTATCACATATGAGACACTGTACTAGTTGTCATGAGAAATACAAAGCAATATCTGCATAATTTATGTTTGCTGTTATTCAGTTGTTTCAGTCACATCCGATTCTTTGTGAACCCATTTGGACTTTTCTTGGCAAAGGTACTGAAATGATTTGCCATTTCCTCCTCCAATAACTTATGTGGAGACATGGAAATGGCAGGTACAAGAATCACTGTAATACAACGTGGTACGTGGTAAGTGACATAAGAGTAGCAGAAATATTGCAATTGGCATTGGAAGGCTATAGACATATATTTTAATACCTGTGCCAACATGGTGGATACCAGAGGCACATTTGGAAAAACATTGACCCATAATCATCCAACAGATGTGGCAATAACAAAACTGCCTTGAAGGAACTTCTTTGGAGAGCCACCAAAACCTACCTTTCTCTATCTTTGTTTACACTTCTATTTGTAGATCATTGCTTTATACTATTTCTATTCCTTTTTCACCTGTTTGCAATTAGTGTTCCTGATATATTATTCCTCGATCAGGCATGAAAGCTAACCTCCCCCCACACCCACCTTTCTTTCCCCCTTTCTATCACAACTTGGTACATACCTCTTTTCCTCTAGGCAATATTCATTGAAAAGTGAATGGACCTGTTTGGCTAGAATGTAAACTAGAATGCATTAAGGGGAGTATCATGAAATCATCCTGAAAAGGTAACCTAGAATTATTATATGGTCAAGACTTCTAGGGGCCAATCTGACGACTTTATATTTTTGCCTAGAAGCAATAGCAAGCCACTTAAGGATCTTGAGTAGGTGACTAGGTGGACCTGAGCTTTCAGAAAATTATTTTGACCATTTTCTGAAGGATTGATTGGAAAGGAGAAAGGCTGGATGTTATGAGTGTACTTAAGAGGCTGTTGTAAAAGTCCAGGTTATGGTGGATGAGAATTGGAACTAGGAGAGAGGTCATGTGAGTTGACTAGGGCTAGAGCCAGCATACCTCCTGAATGTGGCCCAAGGCAGATTAAAATATAATTGATAAGTATTTTTTAAAAATAAATAAAAATACAATACAACATAGATAATGTTAATTTGTGGTTTTCTAAGTCAATATGCAGCCAGCAGGATTCCTTTTCTATTATATAATTTGAAGTCATTAGACTAGAGGATGCTTGGAACATTCTGTGATGGTAGATTCTGAATAATAATGATGAGAATGCTTAGAACAGTGCCTGGCACATGAAAGACAATAAATATTTGTTGATCGATTAATAATGATGATGATGAGAATTGTAGCCCCTTACACCCAAGTGCACACATCCAGGAGGATACAGCAAGACATATCCCTTCAGGATAAGTTAATCAGGAAAAGTTTTATGGAGAAAGTATTAATTGAACTACATATTAAAGGACAGGAAGGATTTCATTAGGTGGAAATAAGTAAGAGGGAATTCCAGTCCAAGACAATAGCATGCACAAAGATGGCAAAGCCAAGTTTAAGTATGATATTATGAGAGCACTGAAGGATGGTTGATGTACATTAGGGTGGTATGATGGTGCTTGCAATTGCTCTAGGACTTCTGAAAACAATTGTTTAAACTTGTTGATTCCACTGCCTCTCCACATGCTCACTCAATATACCTTTGTAAACTGGTTTCCATTCCCATCACTGTTCCAAAACCATTCTTTCCAAATTGCCCAATGACTTCCAAAATACAAAATCAATGGCCTTTTCTAGTCTTCCTTCTTTACTTTTTCCACATTTGACAATGTTGACCATCCCTTCCTCTTTACTCTCTTGGCTACTATGACATTTTTCTTTCGTGATTTTGCCCCCACTTCCTCGAGATCTCCTCAGTTTCCTTCCTTGTTTCTTAATCCTCTTCCTGTACCCTACATATAGGCATTTCCCAATATTCTGTTCCTTCTCTCTCAAACCCCTTTTCATTAGTCATAAAATCTACTTCATTGGCTTTGGTTGTCATCCCTATACCTCCAGCTCCCAAATCCGTAACTTTGTTTATTTCCTCTCTTTTAAATCCAGCCTCAAATTTCTAAATTTCATCCTATTTATCTCTACCTGGAGATCTGCTAGAACCTCAAAATAATACATCCGTAACTGGATTCATGATCTTCCATGACAATGATTGCTTCCCAGTATGATGTAGTCCAAAGAATAGAAAATATGTAGTTGGAGAGTCCATATTAATATCCCAGGTCTATTAATGATCAACCTGTATTACTTCAGATAAGTCATTTAACTTCTCTAGGCCTAAATTTTCACATCTAAAAACAAGAGGATTGGACTACATGATCTCTAGGGTTCTTTCAAGCCATAAATCTACCATCCTATTGTTCTACCATTTGGCCAAACACCCAGACTCATAACCCTGTAGCCTTCTTTCACTGTTCCTTATTCCAAAATCTCGTCCCATCTGATTGGCTGGCAAGCTCTGCCAATTCTTCTATAGTAAAATCAATTTCATCCAGATTCTCCTTTCCATTCCCACTTTCTATACTCCATTTTTGAGTCTTTTCATTTCTTTCTTGGCTGACAGTAATAGGCTCCTAACTAGTGTCCTTGCTGCTAATCTAATTCACCTTCTTCGGGTTACTTGAGCAGGTCTGATGACATTGCTCCCTTGCTTCAAGTGAAATCAGCAGGTATTTATATATTAGGAGCTTACTATGGGCCAGACGCTGCGCTAATCACTGGAAAGGCATTTAGTGGCTACTAATTACTTACACAATCAAATAAAAAATCTTTATTCTGGCATGCAAGATCCCCTACAGTCTAGTATACATTTCTAACCTGATTGCATAGTATTTCATGCACATACATTCTACTTTCTAGGCAAACTAGAACCCAGGCTTATTCTTAGGCTCCCTTTTTCATGTCGTACAAGTCAACCTTAATAAATGGGGAAGAGTCTCTCTATATCTCAGTCAAAATGCTATTCTTCCTTCAAGATTCATCTCAGATACCATCTATTCCATGAAAGTTTTTGTGATCCTTACAGAGTGGTCTTTTCCTCACTCATCTCAGCCCTCTCAGATTTGCACTGTGCTCTTGGCACATTGGAATTTGCTTTCTTATTTTTTGTACATATGTACAAAATGCTTGAGCTCGTAACATTAATTAGTGCCCAGAGCTTCTCTGCTCCCATGAGCCCCCCATATCCATAGGCCACAAAGTAGAACCATCATGACAGTATCAAATCCCTATAGTAGGCACTATGTTGAGCAAGGTATTTGAATTATTAGGGCTCAGTTTCCACATTTGTACTAAGGCTGCTTTTAGCTCTAAAATTCTATAATCTATGTCAAATACAAACTCTTTAACTTCTATAGTGTCTAGTAAGATGCCCTGAACCCTATGAATATGTCATAATTATAGGATGAACAAAGCAATTAGCAGTTATGATTTCCCATAAAAATAACACTTCTGTCTATGAAAATTATTAAATTCTTTACAAAAGCAGTGTTGGCATTTGGATAGTCTAGAGGGCTAATTTAAATGTGTCCCTGGACTGGCAAGCTCAAAGACAGAAACTGGCAATCTTGTGTTCCTTAGGCTGGTTGGTTTTGTGGTGGCATTAGATGTAGTAGCGGGTTTTGCTCTATTTTTGCAATTCTGGCTGGTGTTATAAACCAGAAAAGTATATGGAACTTGTAACATTTGCCTCACAGGAGTATGATAAGGCCAATTTTCCCCTTTGTGATTTTATCTTATTATGTTTGACATTCTGTGTCTGAGCTCTGTTATTAGCTAACGGCTCATGGCTGTGAACTGGGTGGATGATATTCAGCAGAGCACACATGCACAACAAAAGATATGTGAAAAATTAAAATGACAAGGTTCATTTAACACAGCTGCTTGTTATAAGGATACGTTAATGATGGAAGTATTTGTCTTATAATGCTGCCTTTCACCTGAGGCTCTGAAAGCAATTTATTAACTCATCAAGAGAAAAACATCGTAGCCATTTAACAGATGGGGAAAACTGATGCTCAGAATTATTTCCAATCACACTGCATTTCAATTATTTTATGCTAATTGAGAAATAGAAATGAAATTACTAAGAATTTTTATGTGGATAACTAGAGACTCAACTAATGAGGACAGCTTCTGGTTGCTGTCAGTCTGGAATTGATTTGAATTTGAAAATCATAAACGTGTCCTCAGCGCTAAGATAAGTCTTTCAATCAGTAACCAGACCATTTTCACCCTTCCTTTCTAATGCAATTTTTGACATCTTTACCCATGGTCTATGCATTCTAAAGTAGACCAATGAAATACTAAACATGCTTCCACTAAACTGAATAACAACCCCATCAGTAGCAAAAACTGTATCACCTTTATTCTCTTTGTGATGAGGATA
>JAQQSZ010003488.1:0-14428 GCA_028646595.1 Phalanger gymnotis
CCTGGGGGGATGCGCCAGCTCTGCCACACCAGCACTCCTCCTTCCCCAAGAACCCCCAACCTGGACTGGACTTAGATTTTCAGCAGGCTTCTCACTCCTGCTCTGATCTGCCACTTAATTCCTCCCACCAGGCGGGCCTGGGGCCAGAAGCAACTGCAGCTGTAGTTCTGTAGCTGCCCCACCTCCGCTGCCCCCAGGGCAGTGGCCAAACCCTCAAACTCTATCCCAGTCCCCAGCAGCTTCTCCCACTAACCTACTCTGTTGTCCTTGGTGTTTGTGGGTTGAGAAGTCTGGTAACTGCCACAGCTCACTGATTCAGGGCGCTAGGGCATGCTCAGCCCAGCTCCTGGTCTGGTTGGTCCGTGCCGCCCAGGCTGGGCTCTGCTCTGCTCCCCTCCGCTCCCAGCTCCATGCAAGATAGACCTTACCCAGAGACCATCCAGGCTTTCCTGGGCTAGAGCCCTGCTTCCCTATGCTATTTTGTGGGTTCTGCAGTTCTAGAATTGGTTCAGAGCCATTTTTTATAGGTTTTTGGAGGGACTTGGCGGGGAGCTCACGCTAGTCCCTGCTTTCCAGCCGCCATCTTGGCTCCGCGCCCCGGGCTAATCTGATTTTTAAAAGAGAGAGGAAAACCAAATTAAAGGAAATTATCAAAAAACTATTTTGCCCAATTGTTTACTAACAAAACTCATAACTGAGGAGAAATGAATGCTTACAAAAATAGAAACTACCCAGAATAAAAAAGAATAGATTATTTAAATAATCCAATATTACAAAAAGAAAATGAAAAGGCCATTAAGGAACTTTCAAAGAAAAACTGTAAAAATTAAAGATTACATGGAATTACAAGTTAATACTATCAAATATTCAAAGAACAATTAATGTCGATACTACATAATCCCTCTCAATCTCTTTTTATTACAAAAAATAGTCTTGATTCCTGAACCAAGGGAGAGACAAAGAAAAGGAAAAAAATCCCAACTATAGAAAAATATCCCTAACAAACACTGACACAAATTTTAAATAAAATAATAGCAACGGGTTACAATATCACATTGTAAAGATTGTAAACTATGACCAAGTTTAATTTATGCAAAGAATAAAGGGTTGATTCAATATAAGGAAGATTATAAATATAGTAAATCATATTAGTAACATAAAAAATAAAAACTACATGGTTATATCAATAGCTGCTTAAAAAGGCTTTTGACAGAATCCTTAATAGAGTAAATAGTATAGATCTAAAATAAAGAACTAACATTATATGTAATGGAGAAAAGTTAGAGATCTTTTCAATGAGATCAGGGCTAAAGCAACGGTGTCTAATATCACTACTACCACTTAATATGTACTAGAAATGCTAGCTCTGACAGTAACAAGCCAAGAAAATAACCACAGGCAAAAAGGAAACAAAATATTGCTTTGCAGATGATATCCAGAAATACCTACAGAGTGAACTAAAATGAATTTAGTAAGGTTACACAATATAATATATATGCATACAAATCATTAGCATTTGTGTATATTATTTAAAATAAAGAATAAGATGATACAGAAAGAGGAATTATTCTATTCAAAATAACTACAGAATTGTAAAATATTTTATATTCTACCTGCCAAGATGTAGAGTGACCATATAAATCATTACAATGCATTAATGGAAATATAGTCCTAAATAGAGAAATATTAATTACTTATGGGTAATCCTATCAATATAATAAAAATGACAATACTACCTAAATTAATCTACTTATCCAATACTATATGAATAAAACTACCAAAGAGTTATTTTAAAAAGCCAGAAATAAAATGATGATGTAATGCATCTGGAAATAAAAGGAAAAAAAGGCCAAAAATTTAAAAGGAAATAATTTTTTTTAAAGTGACAGAGGGTTAATCAGAAACATATCTCAAGCTAAGTAATCATTAAAATGATTTGATTTTAAAAAACAGAGAGGTCAATCAGTGGGACAAATTAGGTATACAATAACATGCAGAAACAAACTGGCAGAGTAACATAATGTTTAATCAACCCAAAACCTCAATTGATAGAACAAGGGTTCATTATTCAACAAAAAATAAAGAGAAAATTAGAAAGTAATCTGGCAGAAATAAGTTATCCAAGTAAATCTTACATTGTACAACAAGATAAACTGAAAACAAATATAAAACATGTCATAAGAAAATAGAAGGACTCAAAAGAAGGACCCTTTTGATCTATGCACAGGAGAAGAGTTTATGATGCAACAAGGGATAGAAAAGGTTATAGAAGATAAAACTGGCAATTTTATTACTTAAAATTTAAAAGTTTTTGTACCAACAAACCAGTGTAGTTAAAAAATAGAAGGAAAATGGTTAACTGGCTGGGGGCAGGGGGGGGATCTTTGCAATGAGTTTGTCTGATAAAATTCTCATTTCTAAGACATTTAAAAACCTGATTTACATCAATAAAAATAAAGCCATTTCCCAATAGGTAAATGGTCAATGGATGTGAGGAAGCAGTTTTCAAAGGAAGAAATAAAAGCTATATAAATATAAAAAGCTCCAAATAAGATAAAAGTTAATGAGCTACTCTAGAGTTCCACCTTACACTCATCATACTGATAAAGATGATAAAAGTGGAAAATGTTGATGAAACTGGGAAAACAGGCACATTGAGGCACTGTTGGTAAAGCTATAAATTGGCCAGCATTTAGAACTATGCACAAAGAAATCACTAAATGATGCCTACCCTTTGACCCAGCCAATTCAATTATTAGGCTTATCCAGAGATGAGAGAAAGAGAAAAAAAGACCCATATGTATAAAAATATTTATAAACATAATTGTACATATTACCTATCAGATTTATGGACAGGCAAACAATTTACAGATAAATGAGAGACAGAGAACAGTATAAGGTATAAAATAGATAATTTTGATTACATTAAATTATGGGTATAATAAATAAAATAAATGTAGCCAAGATCAGAAATAAAGCAGAACATTATGGCACAGTGGAAGAATCTAGACCAGGATTCACACAGGGTGGGCAGATATAGGTAGGTTGTGATCTGTGTCCTTGAAGGGAACTCAAATCAAGGACCTTGAAGAGGTCCATCTGAGTACCGAGAGCCAACATGCATCAAAGGTCAGACCTTGAATCCAGGTATCTCTGAATCAGAGGAAGACATGTAACACTATGCTATGCTGGTCTCTCTTTACAAGTGACAAAATGGTCTTCCTAATATTCCATCATCACCTGACACCAAGACTCAGTCCATTCTCCATTTAGCAGTATAGGCCTGATCAAGTATATGCCCCCAGTCCTATTCAGTAAACTCCTGAGACTTCCTATTACCCCTAGAATCAAATATAAATTCCTCTATTTGACTTTTAAAGTACTTTGTAACCTGGGCCCTTCCTATCTTTACAGTTTTTTACACCTTCCCCCTTCTCCCTCATCCCCAATTTCTCTGTGATTCAGGGACTCTAGCATCCTTGCTGTACCTGAATAAAACCTTCCATCTTCCAACTCTGGGCATTTTCACTGGCCCCATGCCTGGAATTCTCCCTCTCCTTATTGCCACCTCCTGGGTTCCTTCAAGTTCCAATTAAAAACCTTCTATAAGAAGCCTTTCAAAAATCCCCTTAATGCTAGTGTTTTCCCTCTATGATTATCTCCAATTTATCCTGTGTAGAGTTTGTTTGTACATAATTATTTGCATGTTGTCTCCTCTATTAGACTGTGGGCTCCTAGGGAGAAAGGACTATTATTTGTCTTTCTTTGTATCCACAGTGCTATGTGCCTGGCGCATAGTAGGCACTTAATAAATACCTGTTGACATGGCTTGACTTCCTAAGGTCTAGGTCTGACCGTGTTACTCTACTGCTCAAAAATCTTTAATAGCATCTCTATTAACTCCAACATAAAATATAACCTCTTCAACTTGGAATTTAAAGCCTTTCACAGTCTGATTCCAGCCTGTGTTTCGAGCCTTATTTTCAATTTCTATCCCCTTCCTACATTCTGTATCAGACAAATGGAGATTATTAGCTGTTCTTTGAATTTGAGATCCCAGTTCTCATCCCCATCTTCTTATCTAGGTCATTACTCATGTCTAGAATGGTCTCTCTCCTTACCTCTTATCTACTTCAAGGCTCATCTCAAGTGTCACTTTCTCTGGAAAACCTTTTCTATTCCCCCTAATTGTTACTCCTCTGTCTTCTCAGAGTGCATTACATTTACTTATTTCAGCAAGTGCTGGATTCCTCTAGTAGACAGGAAGCTCCTTGAGGGTGGGGAGAGTTTAATTTTTGTCTCTGTGTCCCCAGCATCTAGTCTAATGCCTTGAACATAGTAGGCTCTCAATAATTTTGTCTTGTATTGAATTGAATTGAATACACAAGAGACTACACAAGACAATGTTTTCTTCCTTCTCTACCACTAATAGAACATTGCAAGATGAATGATTATTTCTATAGAGGCCAGAGTCTGAGTCCCAGGAAAGTCTCACATAGTTATAAAGATTTGTGAAGCCTAGAGTTGAGTAAAAGCTGAAGTTATTTCTAATTGTTAAAAAGAAAATTGGAAGAAAACGTTTTTTTGTTGGCTAACTGATTTGGGAACCTGAGACTAACCATTTCTTTAAAGACTGTTTCACTAATGCTATTAACTGAAAACCATGTACATTCCTGTGCAGTACCCTCATACAAAGGCCTTGTTTTCCAAGACAACAAACTCAATAAATGTATCTACTGCACACAGAATACTGTTATACACTGGGAGAGGTAGGAAGGTTAGCGAAGACATCTTCCCTGCCCTAATGGAACCCATAGTCTAGTGGGAGGAAAAAACACATAGGTAAAAAACAAAGAAATTGTCTGGAGAATAAACAAAAAAGAAAGCTCACATTTTTTTCCGACATCTCATTCTTTTCTTTCCTTTACTGCTTTTTTTTCTTTGTTCCCTTTCGATCCAGTTTCATTATAAATTTGAAGAAGTTACCATCATGCCTAACAAACTTACTCTACCACCATTTATTGATACCAAAACAAAGTAGTGAAAGGAGATACAGCAGGGATATGAGGGCAACAATAGTGATGAGGCCACCTCTGTTTTCCAGCTGTTCTTAATCCTGAGGCACAATGGGACATCAGGGAAGCCAGGAAGCAATTTAGCTTCTGCTCAAGACTAAAGAAAAATTCAAGTGGACCATAAACTAGGGAGTTGCTTCATGTTATATGCAGGAATAAATAAATCACTCAGGCACCAAAAAATTTGTATACGTCAATCACAGATAAGCCAAAATCCATGATCTTCATGAATCCACCAATCATAAGCAAGCCAAACCGTGATGCCTCTTAGGGTTATTATCGCTTCTTCTGGTACCTAATTAATATACCAGTCATCGTGGCTGTTTCTGTGAATATGTCTCTTTTTGGGGAAGGGGTCAAATGTGATTAGCCTACATCAAAACCACTAAATGCTGGAAATGGAAAGAACGTTGGCGCTAATCTAGTACAACTTTCTTAGTTCACAAATGAGAAAACTGATGGAGGTCATGAAAGGTTAAATGCTTTGTCTAAGGTCTTACAGGTAATAAATAGTAGAGCCAAGAGCTGAGCCCAGGCTTCTGCTTTCAACTTCATTAGTCTTTTTGTTACATTTCAATAACCTGGCGTTCATTTGTTTAACATGCATTTATTAAATGCCAGCATTTTAAGCTCTCCCCATTATCCCCATCAATTAACTAAAGCTATTTACTACTAGGCCCAGGCTTTGTGAAAGGGAGGCAATGTAATCTGCGATCAGAGCTATGGGAGAATACAAAGGTGAAGACACAATTTCTGCCCTCAGGGAGCTTCTAGTCTTATGTGGACGATGATGTATACAATATGAAGCAGTATCATTGCGTATCAAATGAAGAGGCAGTGTGGCCAAATGTAAAGGGCACTGTAGTCTTGGAATCGGTAACCAGCTGGGTGACCTTGAGGAGTCACCTCACTCTCCGGGGCATCAGTTTCCTTATTTGCAAACTGATGGGGCTGGGCTAAACGATTTCTAAGGTTCCCATTTGGCTCTAAACCAGAAGTTGGGAGCCTGTGGCCTTGAGGCAACATGTGGCCCTCTAGGTCCTCAAGTGCAGCCCTCTGACTTCATGTGAAGTTTGGATTCAGTCAAAGGCTGCACTTGAGGACCCAGAGGGCTGCATGTGGCCTCAAAGCCGCAGGTTCCCCACCCTTGTTCTAAATTCTCCTGGCTCTGCTTCAAAGGGAAAGTGGTGTGACAAGTGCCAACTTACCCTCAATTTTGACATCTATAAAATGGGAATAATATCATTTGCACTACCTAACTCTTAGGGTTATTGTGAAGACCAAAGGAGATAACAGATGCAAAGCCCAACTCCAAGATGTCCCTCCCAGGATAACAGCATCACTCTTAAACTCACCATAACACTGCTAACTCAAGCCTTGATTGACACAACTTCCCTTAGCCTCCTCTCCCCTCTGATTGGAGGGCTGGAGCACAGTGTACCAAACTCCTCTCAATACCTTCCTCGGCAAAGGGCAGAAACTGAGCTCTCAGCTCATTCCACTGTGCACCTGCTGCTCTGCCTGGTTTCAACTCCACAAAACAAGATTTCTTCACTCCAGGTACCCCCAGGTGTCCTGCCTCCCTTCCCCTACTTTCCTACTTCCTTCTGTGTATTGTTTGCCCTTTTGGACTAGAAACTCCTTGAAGGAAAGGACTGTATTTTTCATGGATTGTAACCCCAGCACTTAACACAGTGCTTGGCAAATGTTTGTAGAATATTGGATACATTGTAATCCATCCAACGCCATATAAATTGTAAGGTGAAATGCTTTGGATCAGACCTGTGATTTCATTGATACGGGCAACTGCTAGTAAGAAAACTCCTTCTACCTGTGAAGGCTAGCCTCCTCTCTCTAATTTATAGTCTCAAAGAGTTGCCTAGGGCAGTGGTGTCAAACTCAAATAGGAAAGGGAACAAATTATCTATACCTAAAGATTCCTACAGGTCACAATTGACTTAGTTTTAAAATGTAATATTTGTTGTTGCTGTTCAGTCATTTTCAGTCCTGTCCAACACTTCATTACCCCATTGGAGGTCTTCTTGGGCAAAGATACTGGAGTGGTTTGCTATTCCTTCTCCAGCTCATTTTACAGATGAGGAAACCGAGACAAACAGGGTTAAAAGACTTGCCCAGGGTCACACAACTAGTAAGGAAGTGAGGCTGGATTTGAACTCACAAAGAGGAGTCTTCCTGACTCCAGGCCTGATAGCTGCCTAATGTAATGTTATCTATGTTTTATTGTATTCATTAAATATTCCCCAATTACATTCTAATCTGGTTTAGGCTGCACTTTGACCTGTGGTGGTCTTTGCCACCTCTGGCCGAGGGCACCAAAATTTTTAAATGTCTTGCCCAGGATCATCCATTAAGTATGTGCCAGCGTTTGTGTACCTGATTGCAAAGTTAGCCCTCTATCCACTTTGTCATGGCTGCCTCTGAGTTAGTAGTAGTAGTAGTAAATTCCTCAAACCCTCCAATGCTTACGATAAACATTCTAAAGGTTTCTTTCTATCCCTCTATTCCAACTACAGAGACACACACACATACATACACATAGATTACAGCCTTGGCAGATTGTTTTCTTTTTACTCCTTCCTAAATTTGCTGCAGAAATTAGTCGTGCCCTAAAAAAAAAGCCAGACTTTAGGATAATTAGTGGAAAGAAGAATGGTGAGGAGTGAAGCTGCCTAGGATACTTACAGAGTTCCAGAGGATTTTCCAATGAGGAGGGGCTTGTTTGAAGAGCACCAGGGAATTCTGGCCATCAGTGCAGTGTGTTTTTAGACATGACCTTCACAGAGAAGGGACAGGCATATCAAATGTATTCCCCCTTGTGAGATTCTCTCTCCCCTTTGACTGCCCTAAAAATAACATCCTCTCACTGCACATGGCATGTAACAGTGTATGGTGATTCTTGCTAAGCATGTCAAGTGTAACACTTAGACAACAACATGGTAGTCTTTGAAGTCCAAATATCTTTTTTTTTTTTACAAAGATGACATAGAATAGCATTCTGGGGAAACAAAACAAATACCCTCTACACACATACACACAGACTAGCCAAACCTTTTCAAATTTTGCTTCCTCCGCAAGATACCTCCTCAACCTCGCTCAGAAGCAAAGCCTGCCATTCCAACAGCTTGCCAATCTGGAGCTAAAACACATCACTTGGCCAGAGCTGAAATCCCCAGAGACCTTCCTCTTGGCTACCATGAGAAGTGTCAGCCACAAAGAAGGGACCAGTGAAATCCACAGAACTTCAAAGAAAAAAAAGTATTTTTAATATTACTGGAGTACGTGAAGTCATTCAGTTGTTTCTATGATCTTTTTTTTTCCTTGTGAATTGAGACCACATGGCAAAATAGCTTATTTCTCTTCTATGTTAGGCCTCTCACTGAAAAAAAAATTGAACATGATTTGTCTGCATTTGGCTTGTAATAAAGACTACCTCTGTTAACAGATACAGTTAACTTGAGATATGCTGAATCATTAGTGCTGGCAAACCAGCTCTTCTTCCCTCTCATCTGCTATAATAAATTTGTATGAATTCTAGGAATTGGGGAGCTTTTAAAGCAAAGAAGTGGGCTGTGGTTTTTCTCCTAATCATGCCTCCCAGACACTGGGCGTAATAACATTACATCAAGTTGTGTTACAACTTGTCACGATGAATGCTAACTTTGAGTGACAGGCTTGGGCAGGCCCAAGTAAACCCTAGGAAGCTGAGCTCAGCACATAATGCATTTAATGCAAATCCGGCAAGTGGCAGATCATGACTGGGGTGCTGGATTCAATAAGGCCTCCAGAGTTAATCTCTTTATTTCTCCCGTCAATGGATGAGCCCGAAGTGTCCTGGAATATCTGAGGCTAAAAAAAAAATTTAAAAAAAGGAAGAAGAGTTGGAAACCAAAGAGGAGAGAATTGAGACGGACCATTTATGCAACCTTTCATGGACATCAAGGATTTATTGACAGCTTTCAATGATGTCATCTGGCCCGTTGGGTCAGCAATGTACAGCAATGTAATGATAACAACTAAGATCCCAAGTATACTGGAAGGAGCACTGGCTCTGGATTAAGGGGACCTAAGTTCAAATCTTGCCTCTGACACTTCCTACCACTGCGACAACCAAGGAAAAGTAACTCCTTAGGTGACTTATCCGAGGCATCTTTTGCTTGATTCTTTGCCCCGCTATGGAAATGATCAAAAACAGCCCACAACTGAGTTTTACAAAAATGGAATTTTCTCATCTGTAAAATGGATGGATAGTAAAATGAAATGTTGGATTAGATGGCCTCTGAGGTCCCTTCCAGCTCTGGCTCTAAGATGCCATGGAGAGCAATGACAGCAACGCCATCAACAACAGCAATAAAAACTATGGTGAAGATAAAGATGACCAAAAACAAGAGAACAGTGACAACACCACCACCATTAAGAGCAAAAAAAAAAAAAAACAACCACCCAACCACCACCAGAGCCATAAATATCTGTAGTTGGGGCAAGCAGTCAGAGCGAGGAGCTCTGAGCAAACCTTCAAACTTGACTTGGAAAGGGGTGAGCTGCTATCTGGAAGTTTCCTATTTTAATTATTCTTGCTAAGGAGGTTTCATGCTCAGTGGTTTCTATGCTGCTGAAGAACTGCAACAGCTGCTATGAGCACTGGCTGACTTTTGGTAATCTGGGACAAGGCCCCAGCTCCTCTGCCCTGTGATAATATCTGACATTCATATGGCATTTTAAAGTCAAAGGGGAATAATAAATTTAGAACTGGCAGGAAACTTTAGGATTTATCCAGTACAAACCCCTTATTTTAAAAAATGAGGAATCTGAGGCCCAGAAAAACTAAACGAAGAATCCAGGGACACATAGGCAGCAAATAGAATAGCTAGGATTTCAATCCGGGTCCTCTGACTCCAAAGCCAGGATTCTTTCCACTATTCTATGCTGTTTTGCAAAGTACTTTACACATGTTACCTCATTTTAGCCTCACAGCAGCCTGGTGAAGCAGAGTCTACAAATTTTAATATGGCCATTTTGCAGATGAAGAAACTGAGGCTCAGAGACATTAAGTGGTTTGGTTTGCTATGGTCAAATAGTTAATAAGTGAGAGAAGCATTAAGTCGAGGATTTGAGCTTCAGAAAGGGAAGTTACAAGTATACAAAACTGTTGTCTTGTTTTCTTTTTTATACTTGGAAAACATATGGGAGTCTAGTGGGTTAACAAGTAAATTTCCTTTCAGGCCCATGCTACCCTGATTTAGATCTTTGTGTGATTCCACAGCATGCTACATAGGTCTCTACATTTTAGGATCCTCCATTTATTTAGTGATAAGGGACATTAGGAGTCACTGGCCCAACCTCCCTCATTTTATAAATAAAGAAGGTAAGTCTCCGAGAGGTTAGTGATTTGTCCAAGGTCGCACAGGTAATGGGCAGCATCTTTTGCCTGATTCCCTGACCCCATTACAGAAATGGTGAATAACGGCACGTGATGCTTTATTTGCATTCGAGTTTTGTGGAAATGAATGTGATTTTTTTCACCATCGAGGACTGATTAGTTGACAAAAATAATCTAATGATGGCACAAAACCAAGCGCTTAAACTTAAGGCTTTTAAAGTGATTAAGCGTATGCACATTGCAGGAGGTCGTGTTTTTCTGTGGCATGATAATGTGACAGTATTTACAGACTAGCGTTGACTTTCCTTTAACGACTTCTCTAACGGGATCATTTTCTTTAGCATAATCACCAGCTGATTTATTTTTGTGTTCTGTCTTCCCCCTTGTTTTGGCAGCCTTGAGTGACAGCACTGTTCTCTACTTGTCATTATGACTCTGAGGCGGCAGAGATAGGGATTTTGTTTGTTTAGTTAACCAAAAAAAAAAAAACCAACGGCTCATTTCCAAAGCACACATGGAAGGCAGTGGGGCCATGCTGGTTAAATCCTGTTTGTTTGGTTTTTTTTTTTGGTACTTGCTGAGCATTACTGGGGACTGGAGTACTCAGCAGAGAACCGTCAGGCCAGACCACACTCACTCTTTCTCTGAATTATTATTTGACTTCATGTTACTGCCCCTGCTTTGTTTCCATTTATAGTCGCCCTTAATTCATCCTCTCCTGATTTTTTTACCCCCTTGGGGTCACTCAAATAGAACAGAATGTCAGGGATGACATAGACTGGGGAGAAAAGACTCTTAGAGGCAGAAGGAGCCTAGAGATAATCTAGTCCAAGCCTTTTATGTTATGGATAAAGAAACTGAGGCTTGATGAGTTCAACTAGCTGGCTCAAGGTTATACATCACATTGGTAGTAGAGACTAGAAAGTAACAGTTCATTGTAAGGCAAGGATATGGAAACGAACAAACAAGAAGTCCATGCGTCCACAATTAATATCATGCTCTTTGAAAATGAAGGACGAACTACAACAATACGGCCTCAGACACATACTTGTGTGACCCTGGGCAAGTCATCTAACCTCTATCTGGCTTAGTTTCCTCCACTATAAAATAGGGATAATAATAGAACCTACCTCCCAGGGTTGTTGTGATGATCAAATGAAAATATAATTACAAAGAGCCTTAGCTCTTAGTATAGTAAGCTCTATATAAATGTCACATATACATAGTATGTATTTAGATCTTGCAAGCTCTATATGGTATAGTATCTATACATCATAAGCGCTATGTAAATGTTAACTAATATTAAATGAATTAAGGCAAACAGAGGTTAAGTGACTTGCCCAGGCTCACACAGCTAGTAGATATCTGACATCAAATTTGAACTCAGATCGTCCTGACTCCAGGCCCAGAGCTCTATGCATTATGGTGCCACCTAGCAGCCTCTTATGCCCAACTAAATCAATGCTGTATCAATGCTGAATATCCTTCTCCTGCTATTGTTAGGGAATCTTCCTTTAGTTAACTTTCAGATGGTCGAGATGTATCCTGTTTCATTCCAGTCCTCATCCGGAACCACCCCTCTGGCTTGAGGGAAATCTGACCTAGAACACAGTCCAACCAGCCTTACATTAAGAAACAGTTACTTTGGACGACTGAATGGATGATCTAACATGCATTGTTGAGGTTATTTCAAGATCTTGAAGGAGAACTGGAAATGACAACATCATAATTACAGGACTAGGCCTGAGGTTAATGTGTCTCCATGGACACAACATCCAAAAGGAGACAATGAAATCAGTCAGTCCACAAGCATTTATTAAGCACTTACTATGTACCAAGTGATGTGGGGATGCAAAGAAAGGCAAAAAAAAAAGGCTCTACCCTAAAGAAGCATGCCTTGTAATGGAGGAAACAACATATATATGTATAACTAAACAACTATGTACATGCAAGACACACATAGAATAGCTAGAAGATAATCTCAGAGGGAAAGACATTCACATCTAGAAGGCCTGGGAAGGGCCTCCCACAGAAGGTGTGATTTGGCTGTCATAAAGGAAGCCAGGGGAAATGGGAAGAGGAGATGAGGAGAGAAACTGCATGCATTATAGGCATAGGAAACAACAAGGGGCAGAGAGGCAAGAGATGGAGTCCCCTGTACAAGGAAGAGCAAAAAATCATAGAGTGCACTGAGGGGAGAAAGGTGTACAAAGGATGGGGCTAGGTGATGCCAAAAAACATTTATGTTTGACCTTGGGGGTAATAGGGAGCCATTGGAGTGTTTGGAGATGGCTGTGAAAAAAAAATGAGCATCATTTCATGGTCAATCACAGCTTCCATAAGGTAGCAGACCCAATTAAGAGAGTGGCACTGGCCCTTGCTTTTGTGAAAGGAGGGCTGAGAAACAAAGTGTATTTACAAAAAGAAAGAGTGAAAAAGAGAAGTGAATTTGTGTGTGAGGAGGGGGAGAAACTGAGGCACAGAGAGACAGAGGAAGAAACAGAAAGACAGAGATAGAGGGAATGAATTTAGACTTGATGTGGCATGAGTAAGGAAGAAAGAACCAGCATCTCTTGAGTCTGAGAGAATTAGGATATGTGAAAGCCAGGGTCAGTGTCCCCTGGGAGAATATAGAGACACAGTGTGAAACTGTGTGCCAAGGAGGTGGACTGTGCCTTAAGTTCTCATCTGCCCCCTCCCCACCCACTGACTTCATAAGACAGTAATAAGTTTATAAAGCTTTGATTGAGCAAGCCTCATCAGATCCTATATTTGAATAGCAAATTTCTGCCTTCACGGTCATCCTCACAAGGGAAAAGCAAGTACTCATGGGAGCACAAGGAGACCTAAACCTTCAGACATGAATCCCTCTGGGTGGGGCTGTGACAGCAATGCCAGTACTAGCACCACGGCACCTTTCCCTCTTCCCATCCAGTCACATGAAAGGATCAGCAGTGATGGTAATGAGCCGATGGAAGAACCTTTGAGAGTGCCAGTCACTTATTGCTAAGGTCTTGGACCTACAAGTCAAGTTGTCTGAGTCCACAATCCTTGAGGCTTCCTAGGAGCCAGTCATCTGCTCCTCTCCTGTATTCTTTGGGAAGAGAGAGAAGATGTCTATATTTTGAGGGACAGCACCAATTAGTAATTAGAACCCAGCCCTACATTTTTTGCAACTAGACAGGCCTGGGGAACCTATGTCAGAGGTAAACTTGGAAGTACTGCGTTGGATTGGGTAGCATTGTTGAGTGGAGAAAGACAACCCCTTGCTAGAATTTTGAAACTGAATTTTGGAAGACGTTTAGATACCTTCAAGAATAGGAGATGCTGAGGTGGAGCCAAAATGGCAGCTGGAAAGCAGGGACTGGCATGAGCTTGCTGCCAAGTCCCTCCAAAAACCTATAAAAAATGGCTCTGAACCAATTCTAGAACTGCAGAACCCACAAAATAGCAGAGAGAAGCAGGGCTCCAGCACAGGACAGCCTGGATGGTTGCTGGGTGAGGTCTTTTGCACATGGACTGGGAGCAGAGGGGAACGGAGCTGAGCGGAGCGGACCCCAGCGTGGGCAGCATGGACAGACCAGACCAGGAGCTGGGCGGAGTGTGCCCAAGCGCCTTGAATCAGTAAGCTGTGGCAGTTACCAGACTTCTCAACCCACAAACACCAAGCACAACAGAGTAGGTTAGTGGGAAAAGCTGCTGGAGACTGGGATAGAGTGTGAGGTTCAGCCACGGCCCAGGGGCAGCGGAGGTGGGGCAGCTACAGAACTACAGCTGCAGTTGCTTCTGGCCCCAGGCCCACCTGGTGGGAGGAATTAAGTGGCAGAGCAGAGCAGGAGTGAAGAGCCTGCTGAAGATCTAAGTCCAGTCCAGGTTGGGGGTTCTTAGGGAAGGAGGAGTGCTGATGTGGCAGAGCTGGCGCATCCTCCCAGGCTTGGAACATAGAACTCTTTAG
>JAQQSZ010003489.1:0-14428 GCA_028646595.1 Phalanger gymnotis
AAGTAGAAAATAAGATGCACAGGCAATGGGGCATAGAGATTTATCTTGCCTTACAAGAAAGGAAGGGAAAGGGGGATGGGAGGGGAATGGGGTGACGAGGGGAGGGCAGACTGGGGAACAGGGCAACCAGAGTGTATGCCATCTTGCAGTGGGGAGGGGGGTGGAAATGGGGAGAAAATTTGTAATTCAAACTGCTGTGAAAATCAATGCTGAAAACTAAATATATTAAAAATAAACTAAAAAAATCATAAAAAATGTGATTTCCAGGACTAAACAGTGAAATTTACCTTCTTTAAAACTGCACCACATTTTTTTCATGTGTTTCTCATTATAAAAAGTACAGAAGGGGACATAAATGTGATTTTGTTACTACCTTCTTAAATTTAATACCCATTTCTTAAAAGGACAAAACAAACTTCATGCAATGGAAGCTCTCAGTTCCAGTCATTTTTCTTATTCTACTTTGTT
This sequence comes from Phalanger gymnotis, assembly GCA_028646595.1. Lineage (NCBI taxonomy): Eukaryota > Metazoa > Chordata > Mammalia > Diprotodontia > Phalangeridae > Phalanger > Phalanger gymnotis. Next base: position 469 of record JAQQSZ010003489.1, read on the forward strand.
TATTAAAATGTTTGCATTTCTATAACTATTAAGTTTACAATAAAAATAGGAACAGGTAAAAAATAAATGAGCTGAAAAGGAAATGGCAACCACTCTAGTATCTATGCCATGGACAATATGGTCCACAAGGTCACAAGGAATTTGGACATGACTGAACAACTGAACAAAAACAAAAGCAAAAAAAATGTTTTCTTTGTTAGATATTATGAAAAATTGTCACAACAAATTTCTGCCCCAATGTGTTTTTGTAGTGTGGAAATGATGCTGGTTAGTGGAAAACTACATCTGTAGTGCTCTGGTAGATTCTATTATGCTTCAAATGCCATCTCCAAAACAGACTGAATGTAGCTCCATAAGATCAATAAATGCAACCTAAACAAAAGAAAAGTACCAAACGGACCTCAGTTCTGCGTGGTCACCTTATGCTTCAGTATGAGTGACCAAAATAGGGTTGGTTGGTGTTAAGAGTTAAACAATTTTAGACTATCTACAAACATTAACTGAACTGTTGATACTATGAATGTGAGGTCCTTATCCAACAACTACTCTGTAAATATACAATTGAAGAAAATAAATTGCACACACACACACACACACATTCTGCATATGAATAAAGTCAGAAGAAAAAAGAAAGTTGCCGCTTATGGGTACATTTTGGAGAGGGAAAGAGGGATTAGCAGAGTTAGTTTTGTCATATGCCTAGACACAACAAGAAACAGAATGAGATATTTCATCATCTCATGTTATAGTACTCATTGTAAGTATTTGCAAAAAGACTACCCTGAAAATAATTTCAGTGTTTGCACCAAAATTGTTTGGTTGTAGAGTTTTAAAGGATAAATTCTACAAGGAACTCAATAACACCAACCAAATTAAATCAGCATAATAATTGATATTTGGTGACTTCAGTGCAATGGAAGAAATAGGTGAGGGTGCTGAGAAAGCATGCTCTCAGAAGAGGGAAAGAGAAGCCAAACATTACATTAAAGCTTCATGACTTTGAATTATGAGTATATTTTTTGAAAAAAAGAATTGGCGTATGCTAGATAATGGTGAATGCCAATAACACTAAAAAAGAATCTTTATTTGAACAGATAGGAAAAGATTTGTAATAGATATGTGAATCCTCTCTGAATCAGTTATCTTTTTGGTCATTCAGACCTTGGATTTCTTAGAGCAAAGATTAGAAATGTAATAAACTAGATAAAGAATACTAATGAGAAAAAATGGCATGCAATTGAAATAACTCAATCCTAATGGACAAGAAAATTAGTCAATAAACTCATAAGCATTTATTAAGCACCAGTTATATGCTACACACTATATTAGGTGCTGGAGATACAAAGACAAAGCATGAAACAGTCCTACTCAAGATTATATTTGTACAATATAAGAACACGTGGCATAGATATATAAAATAAATTATACATGACAAATGTGAAATACAAAATAGTTAAATAAAAGATAGTTAAGGTGGGAGGTAACTAGCTGTTGGAGGAAGTAGGAAAGGTTCTGTGTGAAAGGTATTGTTTGATCTGTGTCTTGAAGGGAGTGAAACATTGTATGAGCTAGAGTTGAGGAGGGAGTGTTTCCTAGGCATGGGGAATGGCCAGTGCAAAGAGAGGGAGATAGGAGAAAGAAAATGCCATGTGTGAAGAATTGAGAGAAGGCCAATAATCAACAGTTACATGTTGGAAGCAGAGTAATATATGATGAGGCTGGAAAGATAAATTAGGGCAAAACTACGAAGGGGATTGAAAATTAAACAGATGAGTTTATATTTTATCTGAAAGTCAATAGGGAGCCATAGAAGTTTCCTGAATAGGACAGTGATGTGGTAAGATCTGATGAATACTTTATGTTTTCTTTTCCCCAGCATTTGAATTGTTTCTTTCTGGCCACTTGTAGTATTTTTTCTTTGACCCAATAGTTCTGAAATTTGACTGTTATGTTTCTTGGAGTTTTTATGCTGGGATCTTTTTCTGGGGTGATCTGTGGACTTTTCCAACGTCTTGTTTGCCCTCTGGTTCCAGGACATCAGCTTGAAAAACTGCTTAAAAATTAGAATTGGCCAAATGGAAAAGGAGATACAAAGATCTACTGAAGGAAGCAACTCTTTAAAAAATACAAATTGGCTAAATGGAAAGGAAAGTACAAAAGCTAATTGAGGAAAACAACACCTTGAAAGTTAGAATTGCACAAGCAGAAGCTAATGACTCTATGAGACATCAAGAGTCAATCAAACAAATTCAAAAGAATGAAAAACTGGAAGAAAAGGTAAATTCCTCATGGGAATAACTACTGATATGGAAAATAGATCCAGGAGAGACAATATCAGAATCATTGGACTACCTGAAAACCAAAATCAAAAGGAGGATCTGGACAGCATTTTCCAAAAAATGATCATGGAAAACTGCCCTGATGTGGCCAGAAAGAAATAATTTAAGTACTGCGGCATCGCAATCAGGATTTCCCAGGACTTGGCAGCTGTAACATTAAAGGATCAGAGGTTATGGAACATGATATTCCAGAAGGCAAATGAGCCAAGACTACCACAAAGAATCACTTAACCTGCAAAATTAAGGATAATACATCAAGGGAAAACATGGTCTATTCAATGAAACACAAATTCGACCCCCAATATCAATCCCCAAGAGAAGCATAAACAGGTAGAAAGGAAAAAAGGAACCATAAGTGATTCAATAGAGCTAAGCTATTTACAACCCTACATGGGAAGATAATACTTGTATTCTTAAAAATTGTATCACTAATAATACAGCTAAAAGGAATATGCATAGAGGGTACAGGTATAAGGTGAATTTGAGGGAATGACAGAAAAAAGGATGAGAAAGAGGAATACCATGGGTGTAGATGGAAGGAAGAGGTAGAATGGGGTAAATCACACATGAAGAGGCACAAAAGACCTATTACAGTAGAGAGGAAGGTGAGAAGGTGAGCAATGAGGATCACTTGAACCTTACTCTCACCACTATTGGCTCAAAGAGGGAATCATATACACAACCAGTTGAATATAGAAATCTATCTTACCTGACAGGGAAGTAGGAGGGGAGAACAACAAGTAGAGGGTGGGGGGGTGTGGGGACTGACAAAGGGAAGGCTGATCAGGGGAGGTGGTAAACAGGAGCAACACACTGGTGAGGAGAGAAAGGGTGAAAGGGGAGAGAGAGGGAACAGAGAGGAGGAAGAATAGTATGGAGGGAAATACACAGGTAGAAATCACAACTATAATGTAAATGGGATGAGCTCTCCCATAAAATGGAAGTGGATAACAGAGGAGATCAAAAACCAGAATCCTACAATATGCTGTTTATTAGAAACATACTTGAAGCAGAGAGATACACACAGAGTAAAGGTAAGGGGCTGGAGCAGAATCCTAAAAAAATCCTAAAAAAAAAGCAGGAGTAGCAATCCTTATCTCAGAAAAAATAAATGCAAAAATAGACCTAATTAAAAGAGATAAGGAAGAAAATTATATCTTGATAAAAGGTACCATAGACAATGAAGCAATATCAATACCAAACGTGTGTACCAAATGATATAACTTCCAAATTCTTAAAGAAGTTAAATGAATTACAGGAAGAAATAGATAGCAAAACTATACTAGTGGGTGACCTCAACTTCCCCCTCTCGGAACTCAAAAAGTCCAACAAAAAATAAACAAGAAAGAATCTAAGAAGGTGAATAGAATATTTAAAAAGTTTGATGTCAGACCTTTGGCATGATTTAGACAGAAAGGGTGACACCCCAAGCAAATTAGGAGAGCAAGGAATAGTCTACCTGTCAGATCTAAGGAAAGGGGAAGAATTCATGACCAAACAAGAGATAAAGGGCATTAAAAATGTAAAATAAATAATTTTGACTATATTAAAATAAAAAAGCTTTTGTACAAACAAAATCAATACAACCAATATTAAAAGGAAAGCAGAAATCTGGGAAATAATCTTTATAGCAAATGTCTCTGAAAAAGGTTTCATTTCTCAAGTATTTAGAGAACTAAGTCAAATTTACAAGAATATAAGCTATTCTCCAATTGATAAATGATCAAAAGATATGAACAGGCAGTTTTAAGATGAACAAGTCAAAGCTATCTATAGGCATATGAGGAAGTGCTCTAAATCACTTTTGATTAGAGAAATGCAAATTAAAACAACTCTGAGGTGCCACCTCACACCTATCGGATATGACAGAAAAGGAAAACAATAAATGCTGGAGAAGATGTGGGAAAATTTGGGACACTAATACACTGGTTTTGGAGTTGTGAACTAATCCAACTGTTCTGGAGGACAGTTTGGAACAATGTCCAAAGGGCAATCAAATGTTGCATACCTTTTGATCCAGCAATATCACTACTAAGTTTGCATCATGAAGAGATTATAAAAAAACGGAAAGGACCTACATGTAGAAAAATATTAATGCAAATACTTTTAGTGGTGGCAAAATATTGGAAATTGAGAGGATGCCCACCAACTGGGGAATGGTTGAACAAACTATAGTAAAGGAATGCAATGGAAACCTATTGTGCAATAAGAAATGATGAACAGATAGACTTCAGAAAAACCTGGAAAGACTTGTATGAACCGAGGCAAAGTGAAATGAGCAGAATGAGGAAAACATTGTGCACAATATCAGCAACATTGTGTGATGATTAACTATTAATGACTCATCTCTTCTCAGCAACACATTGATCCAAGACAAGTACAAAAGACTCATGAAGGAAAATGCTATCCATATCCAGATAAAGAACTGATGGACTCTGAATGCAAATCAGAGCACAGTTTTTCACTTATCTTATTCTTTCTCACTTTTTTTCTTTCATCTGTTTCTTCTTTTATAACTGTGATTAATATGGAAATATTTTTACATGATAGTACATGTATAAACTACATCAAACTGCTTACCATTTTCAGAAGAGGGAAGGGGAAGGATGGAGAGAGAAAATTTTGGAACTCAAAATCTTGTAAAAATGAATGCTAAAAAGTTTCTTGACATGTAAATGGGAAAAATTAAAATACTATTTAAAAATTGAAAAGAAAAACAAACAAACAAAAAAGAAATAGAGCCACCACATGCTCAAAGAGACATGGCAACCACATGGGAGATAAAGTAGCTAAACTTTTCTCCACTAAACCTCTCACTACAATTCTTCCTCATTCATCCTCAGGAAAGAGGACAAAAAAATCGACAGAGGACAGTTCATACATTTTACATTCACATTCAGTTTTGACACAGCAATTCATGAATCATCAGTCCTTCCAGCCAACCAGAAGACCTAGTCACTTACTGGCGGAAGAAGGCTTACCTAGCCTCCATGTATTGAATTGGAATCAGACTTTGTATAACCTATCAGGAGGGGGCAAATCCAAGCAAGCTTTAGGTACAAGACCCTTATTGGCCAAGCCCCATTATACTGTGCTATATTCCTTTTATAACTCATTCTCTTAGTTTTGCTCATTTCAATATGAACTAGTCAATAGAAGTCTTCCTAGATTTCTATTAATCTGTCCCTTTTTGTCCTTTCTTACTGCAAAATAGTATTTCATTAGAATCATATCATTATTTTGTTCAGTCATTCCCAAGTTTAAGAGCAACAACTTTATTTCCAGTTATTTTCTATGACAAAAAAGTGCTATTATAAATACAAAAGAGTTTTTTATTTATTAAAAACCCCAAATGTTTCTTTGGGGTATAAGACTAGTAGAAGAATCACTGGGTTAAAGAGTATGCACAATTTAATGAGGATATAGGCCAAATTTGCTCTTGAGAATGGTTAGAATAATTCATAGTTCCACTAACAGTATATTAATGTGCCTATTTTCCCATAGCCCATGTAAAAACTTTCATTTTTTTCATTTTATTATCTTTGTGAATCTGATTGCTATGAGGTAACAGAGTAATTTTAATTTCCATTTTTATTTAGTAATTTAGAGAATATTTTCATGCAGTTGTTGATAGTTTGCCCTTCTTTGGAGAACTATTTGTTCATGTCCTTTGACTGTATTTTTTGATTTACTGGAGATTGGCTAGTTGGTCAGTCAATAAGTAGTTATTAAATATTTGCTTTTTGTCAGGCACTGTGCTAAGCATTGGGGATAAAAATATAAGTAAAAAGAAAGATAGTCCTTGACCTCAAGGAGCTTACATTCTAATAGAGGAAGATAACACAGCATGCAAATTGGAAGCAGAGAAGCATGAAGGACCAGGTGAGGAAAAGATGCCCAGGAAGAGCCATAGTGATGAAATCTGAGAATGAGAGATGACTAGCCTGGCCTGGGTTTTTTCCAAAATGGAAGTTTTGGGAAGAACTTACCAATAGGAGAATGGCTCCTACTCTCATCTATTTGTGTCAATTCCTTATAAATCTTGGATAAGAGACCTTTATCAGAGAAATTTGATATCTACATTTTTCCAGTTAAATGTTTCCTTATAAGTCTAACTCATTGATCTAGTTTATCAGAAGCATTTAAATTTTATGAGATCAAAATCACTAATTTTATCTCCTGTGATCTCTATCCTTTGTTTGGTAAAGAACTCTTCTCCTTTTTATAGTAGTGATCAATTTGATTTGATTTATTTATGATATGATCTTTTATATTGAGGCTTTATAACCCTTATAGCCATTTAGGATTCATTGAAATATATGGAAAGAGATGTTGGCTTAAAACCAATCACTATCAGACAGTTTTCTAGCTTTCCCAGCAGTTTGTTAAATCAGAAGTCATTAACCAAGTAGATGTTAACCAAAGGTTTATCAAATGCTATGATCCTATCTTGAATTGTTTCTGGTTCTTTTGCGTCCAATTTCTTTTACAGATCAAATTTTCTGGGTTTTGACCATGGCTCAATGATTAGTATTTCAGAGTATTTTTAGAGGACTGTACTGCTATGACCTTTCCCATTCTTCTTCATTATTTCCTTGAATATTCTTGACATTTTCCTCCAAATGAATTTTATTATTTTTTCACATTTCAGTAGTTCTATTAGCATGACACTGGATCTGAAATTTATATAGATAGTATTGACATTCTTATTATATTTACATGATCCAATAATAAACAATTGTCTCCATAATTATTTAGATCCATCTTTATTTTTGTAAACAGTTTTTTATAGTTTTCCTATATTTCATAGTATTCCTATAATCCTTTTGTATATCTCAGAAGCTTAACCCTCTGAACATTTTATGAATTCTGTAATTATTTTTAATGAAATCATGTTTTCTCTCTCTTCTTGATGAGTTTTCTTGGTAATAGATACAGGAAAGTTAATTGTTATTGTGGTTTTAAAGTTGGCACAGTGGATAGAGTGCTGGGCCTGAAGTCAGGAAGACCTGAGTTAAAATCTGGCCTCAGACATTTACTAGCTGTGTGATCCTGGACAAGTCAGTTAACCATGTTTGCCTCAATTTTCTCATCTGTAAAAAGTGATCTGGAGATGGAAATGGCAAATTACTCCAAGTGTCTTTGCCGAGAAAATACAAATAGTGTTAACAGAACAGCAACAATAACAAAATTTACATCCTTTTACTAAATGAAAAAATTGATTTGTTTTTTTTTAAATTTTAGTTGAATCTACATCATTGGCTAAGTAAATCATCATATTTTGCTCCATTTTAATCTAAATTCATTCTTTTGGTTTATTTTTTCTTGTATTATTGCGATAGCTCCCATTTATAGAATAATTTAAAATAATAATAATAGATATCCTTATTTTACTCCTGCTCTTGGAAAGGCTTTCTGAATTGCAATAGTATATTTATTTCTAGTTCTTGATTTTAGAATCGCACAATTTACCTCATTAAGTAATGGTCCATTTATTACTATGATGTTTAATAAAGATAGTATAAAAAGGAATTACATTTTATCGAAAGTGTCTTGTGTACCTACATATATAATCATATATTACACTTATGAACTTAATATTAATATAATCATCTTAATGCTGTTTATAGTTTTTCTAATTTTGGATCAATCTTGCATTATTGCTATTAGTTTAACTTGGTCATACTGTATAATCTTTTTCATCTTTGCTTTAGCTTCTTTGTTAATACTCTATTCATTGACTTTCATGCCAAAATTCATTTGAAATCTTGGTCTATAATGCCTTATCTCATAGTCTTCACTATCTAACACTGGCTCAGGATCTTACTTGCCTGATAGAAGGAGACTGGCACCATCTTCCCTTAATTTCTTATCTCCTGAATATCTCTGCCGTGTTCTTTTAAATGAATGAATTGAACTTTTTCATTTATATATACATATACATATATATACATATATATATAGTTATATCTTTGATGGTTCAGCTTTGAGGTTCAGCTTTATATTTTATGTTATTTTTAGCAGATCAAGCTTTTTTCTTCAGAATGTTATACTCTAATTTTTATTTTAAATCCAGAGAAGTTCTTTTCCATTCTGGTAGGTTCTCCTTGGAACTGAAGGGTTCTTTTCCCCCTTGCTCCCTTTACAATGTGTTATTTCGACATTGTATTTCTGAAATTTTACAATGATGTTTCTCGGAGAGTCAAACTTAGGGTCCTCCTTATTGGTAATCAGTAGATTCTCTTTATCTCTGTTTTGCTGCCTACATTTAATATTGGACAATATGATCATATGATTTTTTGAATTATCATATTTAATTTTCTTTTTCATGATTTTTGGAAGGCCTATAATCTTTAGATTATCTCTCTACATCGTATTTTGAAGCTCGATATTCTTGTTTTGTAGAGCCATCATGTAATCTTTCAGTATGCTTGTCATTTTTATTCCGTTCAATTAATTTTCATTCCATTTCTGAATTTTTGCATGGCAATTCTGGTCTTCCCCCATTTTCCCCAGATAATATGTTGTTATGGATAGTGTTTCTGTCTTATATTCTAACTTCTCTCATATCTGCTTAAACTCACTGATGTCTTCTTTAAGACCTCCAATTTCTATCGTTTAAGAAAATGAAGATGTTTCAAGTTTTCTTTGCTCTCTTGAACAATATTCCAAAACATATTCTTGGAATTTTACCACAGTCCTTTCGACAAGTCTTAAAAAATGTGTTGTGATATCTTTATCCTCTTCAGAGAAGTTTAATCCAATTTCTTGTGTCAGAAATTACTTGTCCATTCAAATTATTCTTTTTTTTCAAATGTTTATTCCTTTCTCATCAGCCTTTGCTTATATTTATAAATCACTCTTCTTTATTTTTCTATTGCATATTTCTGGAAAACATGCATCTTATTGTCAATGTTCTGAAGGACCAAGGTTATTGTCCTGCATTCCTAACTCTCACTACATAATTCTCTCAGATTAATAGTTAGACAAATTTTATGTCATTTATAAGGTGAAGCTAGCCAGTTGGGGACACAGTTATAGGGAGACTCAGAATGGCCACTATAGTTTGGCTTATTTCTACTCTTACTAGTTGAACTTTTCTAAGTTCTATCCTCTACTTTGCAACTTACTTTCCTTAGTTGCTTTGCTGTCAGCAGGAAACTGTAATGAAGCAGCTGGCCATTGGCCCCTGTGACATTCCTGAGAAGCATGGTCCCACAGCCTTTGTATTTAGATCTCCTCTCCACCTTTCTCTCTCTCCCATTGGCTGCCTATTTCTTCCTTTGCTGAATTAAATAGTGATACATACATACATATATATACACACACTCACATATATACACACATATACACTCACACACATATACATATATACACACATATACACATACATATATTACATACATACATACATATATACACATATTATATATATTATATGCATATTATATATATACATGTACATATGTATTCTTCCCTACTATGAAATCTTTCTTTTAGTTCCATACTTCTCCACAACCAGCACCTTTTGTTTTTAAATTTGGGTTTGGCCTGTTTCACCTGCTTTGAGAGCAAGACCATCCCTGGAATACAATTAGATTAACTCCAAAAATTTGTGACTGCAATTCTAATTGACAAGAATTGTCACAAGATTTGTAGAGTCTCCCTGGGTCACTGCTGAGGAGAAAGGAGGGAGATGTGCGAACAGGATCCTGCAGCACACATGAAGAAATGTGCTCTGGTAAGTTGGCCTTAAGTTTTTTTTAATTATAAATTTTAAGAATTTGATTTTAAATTTTAAATTTTAATTTTTCTCATGGAGAATTCTTTCACTTTCCCTCTTTTTGTCATGCTTAATTTTTCTATATTTGTGGGCTCTTTTTTTGGTACTATTTGATGTGTTATAGGGCCAACTCCTCCCAGGATACTCTCACACCCTCCTCTTCCAAGGATCCTCAATACCATTGTTTTGCCAGTGAGACTGAGGTTTATATTTTAAGTGTCTTATCAAAAGTCACAAAGCTAATTGATTGCAGAGTGACATTAGAATTAGTGCCTTGCCCTTCCATCTAGTGTTTTATGCATATTTAAATTTTGTAAGAAAGCAAAAGTAGAGCTCCTTAATTATGTTACCAACATAAACTACTATCTCATAATGAAGTGTAACTGAGCCTTTAATAAAACTAGATAGAAAAAATTAGCATGATTATGTGAAAATCTGATGGAAACCATCAAGTTAGATGGAGGTCATATAAAATCCGACTAAAAACTTCCAGTAAACTATCTTCTAGAAATTACAAAAAGCTGTGTGCACTTTTAGCCCAATAGCCATTGGCATAATATGATACATATTTTGTGCTTGGCCTGTGAGATCTCATTTCATAATATCCCTAATTGGAACTGTTCAGAGATGTGGTATGCATGTTCATTACAAGCAATATACCTGATGCTATGAAAATATTATTGCCTGCAAATCCAATTAAATTCAGACTACTAGCATACTTTGTGATAAGTACTCATGAATTTCTTCACAATGGAACAGTAATTAATCTCCCTAAAGGAAAGATGAGCAGATCTTCTTATAATAAAGAGTGAAGTATTGTGCTGTTCTAACAATGGCAAGGAATTTTCTTCCTTCACAGTATCTGAATTTAAATATGGTTCTTTGCAACTTTGACTTGATCAAGTAAGAAGAAATTAAAACCAATTATTATACCAAAAGCTGTCAAAGTACTTGGAAGGTTTTGAGTTTAAGAAAAATTAAGCTCTGTTAGACAGCTAAGGTTAGAAAAGCTAGCTGCTGACAACTTCTCTGTTTAACCCTAATCTGAAGGGTGATAAACTTAGATATGTTTTCAAAGGGGCAATTGTTTCAATAATATATCTTAAATGTGTTTTTCATACAAATGCAATAGCTTTTCTATGTTGTTTTGAAAGGAAGAGTGTATGAAAGGAAGATTCCATATGAAGAAGAAGACTGAGTTCTCTGTGGTCAGGCCAGCCCAAGAAGGTAAAGAGGACTTATGATCTTGTGTCCCCCACCTCCTCCCCAACTCCCTTTTGAAAGTCTCTTGCCCTGACCTGTATCTATTATCTTTTCAGATGAACAAGGTTGTTAGAAAGTGATTATCTCAGTGGGTGAGGTTAACCAAAGGAGTACTGATAACATGAAAACTGAAACTGTATCTACTTTGCTTGCACTTAGTTGGCCCCCTCTACCTAAATTATTAAGTGGAGAGTTCAAGTTCTTCCTCAGACACTAGCTGTGTGACCATGGGCAAGTCACTTAACCTGTGCCTGCTTCAATTTCCTCATCTGTGTAATGTTGATAATTATTGCACCTACCACACAAGGTTGAGGTAATATTTGGAAGTAAGGTAATATTTATAAAGCACTTTGTAAATTTTCAAGAGCTACATAAATGCTAGTTATCATCATCATCATTTTAATTGTTAAATACTTCCTACTTATAAACCACTTTGATGACATAGGCCTTTCTCAGCTAAATAATTAGATGGAATTGTGTTGTTTGTTTGGGAAGGGTAAAGTGGGGAGGAGTTTTAAAAAAAAATTCAGCAGCTTCCTCCAAACACCTCTCCTTAGTTGGCCATTGTCCCTTGTTCTCAAAGAGGACCAAAATGGCATCACTATTTTAGAGTCAAGTTATAGTGTGACTGTGGCTGATCAGACCATTAAGAGGTCAGAATGCTATATCACTTGTTGGGCACAAAAAGACCATGTGAACATTTAGCGTGGGTACTCTAAATTTGTACATCTCATTTATTTTGAGCTATTTCAATTCTGCTTTGCTCATAGAGCATGCATCTTCTTTGATGCAGGCACGCCATGGTGGGTGGTCCTTTTCCAAGTCTCCTATACCATGCAATCGATTCCAAAGATTTTCAGAGAAACCTTGAGAGTGTTTTTGTATGGCCTCTTCTGACCACCATGTGAGCACTTGACGTGTGGGAGTTCTCTGTAAAATAGTCTTTTAGGCAAGTATACAAACAATGCGGCTAGCCCATTGAAGTTGTGCTTTCTGTAGTAGTGTTTGAATGCTTGGCAGTTAAGCTTGAGGAAAGACCTCAGTATCCAGTACCTTGTTCTGGCAGGTGATCTCAAGAGTCTTCCTAAGGTGATTCAAATGGAAGCAATAGAGTTTCATGGCATGACACTTGTTGAGACATGACAACGATATTACACTTGTCCAGATTTCACAGGCATACAACAATGAAGTCAGCATTACAGCTGTGTAGACCTTAGGATTTTTTTTCTTTTTAAGTAAAATCCTGACTTAACCTCTCCTTACTCATTTCCCAAAACATATACACACACACATACACACAAACATATTCTGAATGATAAATTTATTGAAGGAGTTGCACTCGACTAGTATTAGCAGCAGGTCTGATGCCAGTATCCTATTAGTTCAGGTTTGGTTTGGGGAGGTGGTGTGAAATGAGACACTCACAAATCATTGAGCACTTAACAAAAGGCTCCAGTGCCACTTGGCTTCTATAGATAAGTCTCTTTTCATCTCTATGTGGAAATGCTTCTTATCAGCATGATGGCTAGTTTGGTCTTTAGGTATCCACAGATTTGGAGAGATTCCAACTCAATAGGGGTAGGACTTTTTCTTCCATTAAGTGATCAAGAAGCTGCATAAGGAGAGGCGGAGGCTAATTGGATCCTGGGGACAACTTTGTTGCCTTTTAGGGAAAACTAACTTTTTTTGCCTGAAAATGGGGAGAATTGTAGTCCTGTCACAACTGGTTATTGACTGACTCCTAGACTAGATTCAGTCTCAGACCTCACTGTTATCCAACATCAGAACAATAGGTGTTACATTACGCTAAATGGAGCAAATTGTTGCTGAGGGAGGAGGGAAATACCAGAGGTGAAGAAGGCAAAGGGAAAGGGAAGAAGAGAAACTTTTTAATATGTATACTGGAATTCCTGGAAAGTATGTGTAGGAGGGTGTCCATCCTGATTAGATTAGTAAACTTGGTCCCTGCTTGCATACAGGAACTCATTAGATTAAAGTACTATGCTTTACCATATCCCCATGTCTGGTCTCCATTTACAGTAATCTTGATTAACATGGCACTTAAAACATGATTTCTCACAGTTGCTTTTGAATTTTAACAAGAAACTCTAAAAGAATGGTAAGTCTTCAAAATTCAAAGGAATGACTCACTAATAGTGCAAATTTAGGCAAGATGGGAAGAAATAATTTGGAGCAGTTCTTTGTACACACTGTTGACAATGTAATCTTATAATACTCCTCTGATCTTGTCACTCATTGGTGCCTAAATATTTTATAGCTCCTTGTTGACTTCCAGGTTAAGTCCAAACTATTAGTCTGACGTTCCAGGCCCTCCACATTTTCAGCACATCTCAAATCTGAACACACAAGACAGCTTTCTTATTAGGAGGCTAGAACTTTAACTTGTAAAGATAGGCAGTCAGTTATATAATTATATAATTGTATGTATATATATACATATATACATATACACAATATATACATATAATATATGCTATATATACATATATATGTACAAAATTATATAACAGACTGACATTTGATATCATTCCTAATACAAATGGATGCACACCCA